>OZ012728.1:6884115-6996615 GCA_963942605.1 Poecilus cupreus
GATATTTTTTTTTTTGAGTATTATTCAATTCCACCGCTACGCCTGTGAAGAGACGGAGCCTAGTTTTGCAAGGAAATCTGACACGTTACAGAATATCAAAGGTGGCGACAAGGAGTGCGATTACAGCTTATATCATTTATACTGTGCCATAATTAACTACATTCTAATTTCAATATTTCTATTGAATTCAAGTGCTACGTTTTCAAATATGTTAATTTAAACAATGTAAAACATAATATTGATTATTCTTGAAGTAAACTGCTTTCTACAGGCTTTGAATATTGAAATGATTAATTATGACTCATTGAAAAGTTGCTAAGAGTCATTATATTTCTCTCGGTTAGCATAGTAATCAAGTACTATGTCATAACGACGCCAAAAATGTTGCCAACCATAACCATAGCAATAACAAAAAACTTACATGTTAGGTTTAGTGTACTCTTTTGTGTTTATGGATATAATTAAGCCTTAATCTTTAGATATTGTACACAATAAGTTCTATTATATTAATATATGATACACACAAAAACAAGTTCTGTTCCGTATTTCACCAATAATTATGATTTGTCATGTTACCCACCAATGGGGTCATAAATCTTCTTTCATTTAATTTTTTTCTGTAAGTTTGAGTAAAATTATAAATATAGAAACTATTTTTAATATTAAAAGGCATTCAGTTATTAAGTTAAGATTTTTTGAAATTGGCATCCCATTTCAAATTTTTCGCTTGTGACGTCAGCACCTGCGTCATCTTGTAATTCTACGAAACACGCTCTTGCGGAAAACGAGGAATTACACCAACTATCATATTGACTGTTATCAGTCATTGTTATTTTCTGAGAGGTTTTTACAAATATAGTTTATTCACATTACCTGGGCAAAATAATATAACAAATATAATAAACATAAGTTTAATTTGAAAATCGTTAACTGCAACATATGACTTGAGATGACAGGTGTGATACCGACATCACCGACAAGCGAGATATAGTACATCAAAGCATTTTTATTTTAACACGTCCTAAACTCTTTGACTAAAAACGTTATAATTACCGAATACCTAATTTAATTTATCGGAGTGTTCATTTTAATAATAATAGGTAATTATAATAACCCTGAAAAGCAAGTTTTTATTAGTTATCAACACCTCTTTTGCCTTGCCATGCTGTGCATTCTTTTACAAGATAACATCACGATTTTGCAACCACGAAATTTCAGAAAGAAAATTATGAATGAAAAGTTGAAAAATTATAAGAATTATTGAATAATATGTGACTAAAATGATCTAAATTTTTATAATTTGTAAAAAACACAACTTTTTTTTAAGTGTGTGACCCCATTATACATTCATTAGGTACGTTTAGCGCAACAAGCAAAGTTAGCAAAAGAAGACAGCGAAGCAGCAGAAGTGTTTGACTGTTGAACGGTACATTTTTATTTAACGGCGGGCATTCAAGATTACTACTGTCACTGCCATAATCAACAAATAAGCTCAAAACTTAAATTGAAAAATGAGTAAAAATGAACCTATTATTTGTCTAGCTGATGATTCTATTGAAAATGAATATACGAGAATTATAATAATAATAATAATCGTTTATTTTGTTAGAAGCATAGAAGCTTGTACAAAAGAGTGTAAGTGGTCACATTTACATTATATATTTATATACTTAAATCTAATGTTGTAAACTTAACTTATATCGAGAAATTTTAATTTTATTTTATATTAGTTTTTTTTTTTAATTTAATTTATTCACCCAACGCAAAAGCGCGCAATTTAATTGCATTTAACATAAAAAATATATATTTTTAATTATATTAATGTCCTTTCCACTTAGTAATATTTCACAATAATTGTCCTTATTAATGATGGGTAAGTTTCCTATGTAGTGTTGTCTCACAGGGTATAGTATTGGGCAGGTCACTATGAAGTGGTACAGGTCATCTTCTGCATGAGTGTTACATATGGGGCAGATATTTAAAGAACTAAATTTATATTCACTACCATGATAGTATAGGACTGTTTCACTTGTGTTCGCCACTCTGATTTGTGAGAAAAGTCTTATTATTTTATAGTCGTGATTGTATATCTTGTTTCGCGTTTCATTGTTTATTTGTATATGTTTATACACGGTCGAATACGAGGAATTGTTTATTCTGTCCGTATCTATGTTGTAGAGGTAACACCTGTAAGTCCATATAATGTAGTCCATATTTCTTTTCAGTTTACCTGCACTTCGGTTTAGCCATATATTTTGAAAATTAAGTTTATTTAGTAAAATTATTAATGTACTGCACAAATTGTATTTATTTAGTTGTTCGTTTGCGTCCAAAGTTTTAATTTTATTATAGAACATTTTCGGGTATTGAGAGTCACTCATGTTAAGGAGCTGCAGCCACCATTTAAGTATTTGTTTTAATATGTTTACCGCAACATTGCATACGCTTGTTTCTCTCCGCATTATGTATTTAGGTGTATTCCTTGACCAGTTAAATAGCTTCTTAAAATAGTTTGTTTGTACTTTTTCTAATTCTTCATCGTGTTGTAGGCCCCATACTTCGCTAGCGTATAATGCTGTTGGCACGGTAATTGTATTGTACAGTTTTAGTCGTGTTTCCCAGTTATCTGTTTTTGATATGATCATTATTCTTCTGATGTTCGTAGAGGCGACATTTGCTTTACTTATTCTTTCCTTGCAGGTCTTGTTATGTAATCCTGAGGAGACAAAATTCATTCCCAAATAGGTGTATTCCTTGACCGTTTCGATGTTTTCTCCTTGGCATTTATATTTTATTCTTTGTCTTGGTGTCCTCCCTCTGTGGAATAGTAAAATTTTTGTTTTGATTGTATTTATTTTTAAATCGTTGTTTTGTGCGTACCGTTCGAGGGTATTTAATTTTTGTTGTACCTCTACTTGTGAATTTGCTAATATAACTATATCATCGGCATATAGTAAAGTCAGTATGTCGTTTGTACTATTTAACGGTATTCCGAAATGTCCTTTTTCTCTCAAGTAATTATCGAAGTCGTTTATAAAAAGTGTGAATAATATTGGGCTCAGTGAATCTCCTTGGAGTACTGTGTTTATTTCGATTTTGTTGGAGACTTCGCTTTCCACGCTAATCTGGATGGTCGCTTGAGAGTAAATATTCTGTATTATTCTTATGATTTTGGTACTAATTCCTGATTGATACAGTTTTGTCCACAGTTTTTCTTGATTTACGCTATCGAAGGCTTTGGACATGTCTACAAAAATGGCGTACATTTTTTTCTTGTTATGTATACTTAGTTGTGCCAGGCAATTTAATGTAAATATATGGTGTATGACAGACCTGTTTCTTCTAAACCCGGCTTGTGTTTCCGTTAGTATATTCATATTTTCTAACCAGTTTGAAATTCTGTTCGATAGTATTTTCGCGTAGACTTTTATTATCGTATTTAGAAGTGCAATGCCACGATAGTTTTCTGGATTTAATTTGTCTCCTTTCTTGTGGAGCATTGTCATTTTTGCATTGGCAAGGGTTGAGGGGATGTCTTCATTATTGAACCATGTGTTTATCATATTAGTTATATAATTGATTCCTTTTTCTGGAAGATATTTTAAGAACTCATTCGTTATTCCATCTGGTCCAGGGCTTTTATTATTTTTTATTATACCTGCTAATCATAATCCGTGTTTAAAACACGCTACAGCGTTCTTAAACGCAAGATTAAAAAACGCCGTGATTTAAAGGTTGCTAAGCAACAACAAAAATATTTACTATTAATATCTGTCAAAACTGTAAACGTAAGCAACAAATGCTAACCAGTCCGCATGTAAACGATATACGTCAAACGCCACACGCGCAAAATTATTAAATGAATCAAAATCAAAATGTTGCTTTCCAGTTTTTTCCAGAGTATGATGCAGGTATAATAAAAAATAGCGTATGACACACGTGTATAAGTGCTTTTAAAGCACTAGCGACGTTAAAAGAACTCCGCTTCGCGTCGTACTCTTAAACTCGTCGTACGTGCTTTAAAAGCATACTTATACACTTGTATCATAATACTATTTCAATGTCTTTAATGCTCTTGTTATTTCCAGTTCTGTAATTTTTGAGTCTTGATAATAGTGGTAAGTGTCATAGAATTGGGTTATCTGCACTCTGGTACGAGTAAGCATATTTGTATAGTACTTTGATAAATGGGATATGTTTATTTCAATGTTGTTTGTTTCCCTTTTCTTTAATTGTTGTACTGTTTTCCAGAAATTTGTTGGGTTTTTTATATCATGTATGTTGTTTTTTAATTTTTGTTTGTATTGATTTTTACTTTGTTTTATAATATTTTTGTATTCTTTTTTTATTCTTGTATGGTCTGTCAGGTTTTGTTCCGTGTATCCTTTTTTATGCATACGCGTTGTGCTCTTCTCCGTTCCGTCTTTAATGTTTTACAATCTTTGTTATACCATTGTTTTTGCCGTATGGCAGTTCTTTTATAATTTATTAAATTTGTCATGCGTAATGTTTGCGCCGTGTTCCAAATAGTGGTTATTAGGGAATCGTAAGTTATTTCGTTTGTATTTAGAAGTTCATTCATTTTTTGTTGATATTTTTCTTTAACACTGTGTTCCATTTTAACTTCGTTATTGTGGTACTGACTGTATACGCTTGTGTAGTTTTATTAATCAAATGTGGAAATTTTATTTGAATGGGGAAATGATCTGATAAGTGTATGTATTTATAACTTCCATATCTTGAATATCACGTAAAGCTCTGTCATTTGCCCAAACAAGGTCTATGATACTTTTATTTTTTCCGCTTATATATGTAAGATTAGCTATTTTATTGCATTCTGATCTTCCATTTAATACGAAAAATCCCTCTGCTTCTAGCATTTCTGTTAGTTTTTTGCCTTTGCTATTTAATGTTGTGTCTGTAGTTTGGCGTATGTGATTGAAATTGGTATTGTAAAAAGTGATTTTTTCACTCTGATTTAGAGTTCCTATTCTTGAAGTGAAATCTCCTACTAGGATAATGCTATTATTTACGTAATGCTCGTTTAATTCTTTTATTATATTTTGTAATTGTTCTATTAATGCGTCAAATTCGTATTTTTGGGATAGGTAGCAGAATATGAGAATAAAGCTTTCAGCGGTGTTTTCACGTTTGAAGTTTGTACAGATCTAGTGCGGTGTAATTTCTATTATGTTTGCTTGTAAATGTTTCTTGTGAAAAATTAATAGACCACCACTCGCTCGTCCCTTGCTTGCTGATTTTATAGCTTTAGATTCAATAAATTGATAGTTACTTAGGTCTTGTGGAATGGTTTTGAAATTATTTTGCAGCCAAGTTTCGCCATTTTCTATTATTGTGTTCTTTTCTTCCATATCTAGATTGAAAATATTATTAAACCCTTGCATATTCCATGAGATGATAGTTTTGTATGTTGATATTTTTTCAGCTAGCTTTGTTCTGTCTTCGTTTTGTCTGTTAAGTTTTTTGACTTTTTGTAAAAATATCTGGTTACCTTTTTTTGCTTGTTATCATTTCGTGCTATGCCTCCGCTGGAGAGGAGGCTTTTCTTTTCTCTGATCCTGTTTGGATATTTTTGTTTGTGTTATTATTTGTAGGTGTTAATGCTTTTATTTGTTCATCTTCTTTATTTGCTTGTTTATAACAGTGTTCATTTTCTACCTCAGTTTCTTCTTTGTCAATTGAATTTTTGTCTGTTATGTTTTCGTGTTACTCCGCATTGCTTTCTAATTATTGTAGGGTGAAGCTGTCTCCATTTACTATCAATTTGTTGTAGTTCAAGTACGCTCTATAGCCATTTTCTTTTGCTTGATTTAAATGTGTTTTGAGTTTTTTTAGTTCTACAAGTATATTTTTTGAGAATTCCTCCTCTATTCTTATTTGTGATCTTAAGTGTTTACAATTTTTCAGGATATCATATTTTCGTCGCTTGGTGCTCATTTCTACTTTTATCGGTCTGTTTTTATAATTCTAACCAATTCTTCGTATGTCCTGAATTTCTGTTTCTTGTATGTCGCTAATGAGTAGTGTATTTTGGAGCAGATTTAAGATTTTTTCCATACGATTTTCTTTTTCTTCTTCGTTTATGCCGAATATTTTTTTCATGATTTTGCGTTCCAAAAATTCAATTTTCGAAGTCTGCTCGAATACCAAGTTCTCTAGTTGTTTGTTTCTTTCATCATTGTCTTTTATTTTGTCTTGCATGTTTATTAACGAGTTTTGCATCTCGCTTAATTTGCTGTCACCGTTAGTAATTTTTTCACTTAATGGTGTTAAGTATTTCGCTATTTCAGCTGAAATTTGTTCTTTTGTTGCCATTATTATTTATATATACATATATTTTTTTTACTATGGTTGGAAACACTGTATTTTATTTTTGTTATGGAGATTAATTTGTGTATTTACCTGTTGACTTTGGTTTTGTACGTCCGACCTTGAAGTTTACTCGCCGCGTATTTTAATTGTTTTCTGCTGAATAGTGTAACAGGTACCTCGCACTTGGTATCAAGAGGTAACTGACATACGAAAGGGTTTTACTTGATTAAATGAATAACCAAGGGTAGCGTAGTCGCTGGCCACCACGGAATATTTTAACTCGATTCCGAAGAGTATTTAGAAAAGGACTTCTGATCAAATGACGGGAAATATGCGCGCAGACGGGAATCAAACACGTATTCAACAATAACAAAATTATATAATATTTAATAACGAACGAGCAAAATAAATTATATAATCATTCTAGCGAACGCACCTGTCAGTGAGACATCTGTCAGATCACCGTCCGCCAGTTTTGCAGATTAAGGTAGTTTATATTTATTATTATTATAATATTTTGGTTATTAAGTGTGTATAAAGTCACTCTTTACGAGTGAAATATAAAATCTCATTTGGAAAAGTGAAATTTTAGTAGTTTTTGATAAATTTACGTTTTCAGGGCCACGCCCACTTTAGGTGCGTTTTTTTTTTGTCCAATTTTTTATTTCGTTTTTTAAATAATATTTTTATTTTAATAATTAAAATAAATTATTTCAAGCTTCTTCAGCTACTTTCATTGACATTTATTGCACTTATATATTTTATTTAAATTTATTTAGATAAAATATTAAACTTTCGTATTTCGTTAAACTTTGGTTTCGTCTGGGGGCTTCGGCCCACCAGACATTAAAATGGCCCAGGGCTCGGTGCCTGAAGGCCCTAGGGAAAAAAGGGCTCGGATTATTTCCGAGGATGAAGAACCAGCGCCAATGTTCTTACTTGTAAAAAGGGAGAGTGGAGATTTCAACAAAGTAAGTCCATTTTTAATATCTCGATTAATTAAAACTGTTGTTGGTGAAGTGAAATTAATTCGAAAAATTAAAGACGGCCTTCTCGTTGAGGTCAAGACTGGTGATCAATCTCGCAAATTGGTAAAAACAAAAAAGTTAGGTGACTACGTAGTTAATATTGTACCACATAACTCACTTAACTCGAGTAAGGGCGTTATTTATTGTAGAGACCTACTAAATTGCTCGACAGAGGAAATTTTGAGTGAATTAAAGAAAGAAGGTGTAATTGATGTTCGAAGAATTATTAGCAGGAAAAATGGTCAAGAGGAAAACACCCCATCCCTTGTGTTGACGTTTAATCGTTGTGAAGTCCCCAAATATATCTATGCCGCTATGTATCGCTTACCTGTTCGTCCGTATATTCCAAACCCTCTTCGTTGTTTCAACTGCCAACAATTTGGACACTCTTCTAACTTTTGTAAGAATCCAAAAATGTGTATTTGTGGAAAACCTCCTCACGAAGGAAATGCTTGTGCAGATGTTATTTGTATAAACTGCAAAGGTGATCACACCTCTAGTTCTAGAAACTGCCCTAAATTCAAAGTGGAGTACGCCGTACTCGAGTATAAGACCACTCATAAGTGTAGCTTCCCTGAAGCAAGACAACATGTTGAGCGCACGAGTGCATTATTTACTAAATCTTACGCCAAAGCCACAGCTCAACCTGCTACTCCTCCTTCTTTAAATGTTGCTGATATCGCATCACTACTGCTCCCGGAAATCACTAAAATCGTACAGAATGTGTTCAGTGAATTTGTTAAAATGTTTGCTTCTCAAGATCAATTTAAAACACCAACTGCCTTGTCTTCTGCATCACAAAGTACTGCATCTTCATCAAGGGTGCCCCCAGCACCAACTGTCTTACTTAAAACGCCTAATGTAAATTTGTCATCTGGAAATGTTCTTCTACCAAATGTGAGCGTTGAAAACGTCTCACACAAAGAATCTACCAACGAAGATTCTAGTTCCGACAATAATTCTGTCAATGGGCATTCTTCTGCCTCAAAAAAGAAGAAAGATGATCGAAGAGGTTGGCCTAAGGGCAAGCCTCGTAGTAGACGCTAAGACCTAGTTCACGGTCTTAGGGTTCTATCTTTGCTCTATTTTTGAGTTTTTCAGCTATTTTTTATAGCACCTTTTGTTATCTTTCTCTCCTCTTTCTTTATTATGTCTCAGTTTCTTCAATGGAACTGTAATGGTATCGTCAACCATCTAGCCGAGCTAAATTTGTTATTAGCTGAAAATAGTCCCTGCTGTGTATGCATCCAGGAAACGCATCTGAAACCTCAAGAATCGTTCAGCTTAAAAGGATACAATATCGAACGTCACGATATTATACCTGACGGTCGTGCGCATGGTGGTGTTGCAATACTGTTGAGCAACCGAATGCCTTATACACCTTGTCATCTTCAGACAACACTTCAGGCAACTGCAGTACAATTTTTCACACCAAGGAAGTTCACAGTTTGCAATATATACCTTCCAAATTCACATTGGAATATAAACGATCTTGAGGATGTTATCAGTCAGTTAGAGCCACCGTTTCTTCTGGTTGGTGATTTCAATGCATACAGCACACTATGGGGTTCAGCCCAGACAGATGCAAGAGGACAAAGTATAGAAAATCTATTGGACAATTTAGATGTGGTTCTTTTGAACACAGGAGAACCTACATATATTAATTTGCGTTCCAACTCTTTCTCTGCCATAGATTTATCCATATGCTCCCCCATCTTGGCCCCGCATCTTGAATGGAAAGTGCTAGACGATGCTCATTTCAGTGACCATATCCCTATTTTAGTTTCTTTAACTCTTCCTATTTCCATGCCATCTTTAACTAAAAGATGGCGATATGATTTGGCTAATTGGGATAATTTTTCTGATAACATTATAGTTCCTGCAGTGAGTAATGATATCAATGTATCACTCTCCGATATCAATTCCTGCATAATGTCATCAGCAAAGAACAGTATTCCGATGACTTCTTCGCGTTTAGCGAAAAAGAAGGTTCCATGGTGGAACTCGCATGTAGCTAGTGTAATCAAGGCAAAGAAACTCTCATTCAAGCGATATAAGAGGAATCCAACTCTTGAGAACCAAATCACTTTTAAAAAGGCTCGTGCAGTCGCACGGCGCTCTATTCTTGAGGCGAAAACTACATCTTGGCGGAACTATGTATCTTCTATAACTTCAGACCGTCCACAGGCTGAACTGTGGAATAAGATCAGATACATGTATGGTTACCGGAAGTTTAACAATGTTTCTATGCTCAAAGTCAACAATGAGGTATACACTGATTCTTCGGACATTGTAGAGTGTCTTGCTGATCATTTCTCGTCTGTCAGTAGTACAGACAACTACTCTCTTGAGTTCCTGCGTGTCAAAGAGGAGGCTGAAGTACCACTTGACTTCTCTGGCAATGCAGATTGTGTTTACAACCAGCCGTTTACCATGGATGAGTTTGAGTTTGCTCTTAAACACACGGGCAACACGTCAGTTGGCCCTGACAATATTTCTTATGCAATGGTAAAGCATCTGCCCAATGATATGAAAGACCATATCCTAAAATACTTCAACCAAATCTGGCACGCAGGAGAATACCCGAACACATGGAGAGAAGCAGTTGTTATTCCTATTCTAAAACCTGGGAAAGACGCCACCCAGCCCACCAGCTATCGACCAATATCTCTAACTTGCCATATATCGAAAATATATGAGCGTATGGTTAACTTTAGACTAACCTGGTTTTTAGAAGCGAATCAACTGATTGACTCATTTCAGTGCGGCTCGAGGAAGCAACACTCTACAACTGACCTTCATGTATACCTCACAAACGCTATACACTGCAGTTTTCTTGCCCGCAACCATCTTGTGGCTGTGTTTTTCGATCTTGAGAAAGCGTTTGATATGACTTGGAGATATGGAATTCTCAAACAACTTCATGATTGGGGCTTACGCGGAAATATTCCGCTATTTATCAAGAATTTCTTAAGTAACCGTACATGTAAAGTAAGGCTTAACGATACATATTCCACTTCCCGTCTTCTTGAGAATGGCATTCCTCAGGGTTCATCTATCAGCGTTACGCTATTCATGGTAGCTATTAATAGCATTATTCGAGATCTGCCTGCCACTGTGTCTCACTGTCTATACGTAGACGACCTCACAATTTTCACTTCAGCACCTACCATCGATGAGTGTGATACCCGTTTACAAGAAGCAATAGATGTAATATCGAGAGCCGCCACCACTCGTGGGTTTCGTTTTTCTGTGGAAAAAACGCAATGCGTTGATTTTTGTCGTTTGAGAAAACTGCACAACGAACCTTCATTGCTTCTATATGGCGCACCTGTACGATCTGTAAACGAGGTAAAATTTCTTGGTCTTATCTTCGATCCGTATCTGACTTGGAGATCCCAGATTCTTAGAGTGGCGACACAGTGCAGGAAAAGTTTGAATGCCATTAAATGCCTGAGTAGTGTGAACTGGGGTGCTGATAGGGAGTGTCTACTACGCCTTTATACTGCTTTAGTACTGTCACAGCTAGACTATGGTGCAGTTGTTTTGTCTTCGGCCAAGCACACCCACTTGCAAAAGTTGGATGCTGTACATCATGCAGGGATTCGTTTAGTGTCGGGTGCCTTCCGCACTAGTCCACGATTCAGTCTTTGTTGTAAATCCGGGGTTCCGCCCCTCAGTATTAGATGTTCGCGACAATCCATGCGTTACACAGCTTGCATTGCAGCGAAGCCCTGGCATTTTCTGTACAATGTTTTTTTCGTGATGAACAAGCAGCGACCCTTTTTCGATCCAGCAACACTTCACTTTGCCCTCTTTCTGTCATACTGGTAAGACAGTATGACAAGTGTGTACATGAAAGAGAAGACATTCTTCCTCTTCGATCTCTTGAAACCCCTCCGTGGTGTCTTCCAGACATTAAGACAGACCTAAGTTTGACCTCGCTAAGAAAAGACTCCACTCCGCCTATGTTATATGTCATAGAATTCCACCGCCTACTTGAAGGCTACGCTAACTCGCAGTATATATTCACCGATGGGTCAAAGACGGCCAGTGGTACTGGTTGCGCTTTTTTTGTTGATGGTGAAGCCCATACCTTCACTTTATCCCCCACGTGTTCTGTGTACAGCGCCGAGCTCTACGCTATTTACTTTGCGCTTCAGAACTGTCTGCTGAATGCTGAAAATTCCCGAAACATACTTATTTGCACTGATTCGTCTAGTGCCATTTTGGGTATTAGCAATAAGTATAGTAACGAACCAATGGCAAGGGCAATAAACAGCATACATTATAACCTTTGCGCGCAGGGTAAGCAGGTATGTTTTATGTGGATACCAGGACACGTGGGAATTTACGAAAACCACCAGGCTGATGAAGCTGCCCGTGAGGCCGCTAACAGCCAGTACACTGACCATTACCGAGTGAGACTCGACGATAAACTTGCGACATTAAACGAGCGATGTCATGTTACATGGCAATCGGAGTGGACTAGATCCACGGACAAACTTAGGTCGGTCAAGCTAGCTGTGGACAAGTGGAAGAGTCCTGTACCTCTTACAAGGAAGGAGCAAGTGACAATTACAAGGCTTCGCATCGGGCACGTGAAATGCACGCATTTATACCTTCTCTTACGTCAACCTGTTCCTATGTGCGATTTGTGTAATGTCGGGATATCTGTGGCACATTTATTACTGTATTGTAATAAATACTCTGCACAAAGGCAACAGTGTCAGTTGGATAACACCATCATGGGAATTTTGTCAAATGAGAAAGATAATGTTACAAGACTTCTGTCATTTCTTTACTCCACTGGACTAATTAGCCAAATAATTTAGCCTCTTTTAACTCTTCTTATCTTTTCAGTTAACGCCACAGGCGTTAGCGAAAATATTTTGCTCACTTTTATCTCTTCTACTTTCTTATTATCGGTATAAGCGGTAATAAAAATAATTCAGAATTTTTAATTCTTCTACTTTCTCATCACTGCTATAAGTGGTGATAAAAATATCTTGGACAATTTTAATTCATCCAATCTAATAAATATTCGCATTTAGCGAATTTATGAAATAGCCAGAAGTAGCTAATTTAACTTCTTATACTTGGTGGTAATCATTTACTTTTATTTTTTACTGGCTCTAAAAACCTGTTCTGTTATATTAACCTTTTTGGCGGTAATGACCCTGGTAGTCGATCCGCATAATAAAAAAAAAAAAAAAAATTATATAAATCAAATACTTTTACGAGCTGAATCCAAATTATTGCTTACTCACTAAATTTTACAATAACTTTCAAAGATCGAAACTGAGATAACATTCGCTATTATAGCTTGTACAAATTTCCGTGGCGATTGACTTGACTTGCTAATGGGATAAGCCAGCCCTAGCCAGCGGGGTGCAAGTTTGTCTGATGTTCAGGAGTGGATTATTATAATTTTTGGCTTAGATGCTTCAATCTCCGAAATTTTTAATACGATTATCTTTTCAATTCTTTCCCCGAAAACTGTTAAGTAAGATAATTTTATACAAATATACCTTCAGAAAACGACATTTAAAATTCATTTTATTAAAATTTTTCATATTTTGATATTACTTGTGTCTGTTTGTGTAAAACTCATTTGAAAATATTATCCAGTACAACCCTGTAAAGTAGTCCCTCATAAATTTCTTTAATCCTCTTTTGGAATACCTGCTGAGAAACACTAATGGAATCAATCGCCACGGAAATTTGTACAAGCTATAACAATACTCATACATAAAAATCAAATCTACTTACATGAACTGACAAAATAAACTTCACAAAAACTATGTATACAATCGAGAGAGGAGCCCTTAAACTGTGTAGTAATTCTTTCAACACTTCACAAGAAAAGCCAAAATGCAACTGGCTGCTCACTGCCCAAGGTTCACAATTTATTACTTAAGGGATGGAACAGTGGCACTCAAAATAACTCTAACTGGGTACTACTCTCGCATAAAACTCTGGTTAAAAATTTCCTACAACATATTGACATCCATTGATTTGGCGGGAACTGAACTGAAATACTAAAGAAATGGAATTTTCCTCAAACAACTAACAATGAACCATTTACTTAGTTTGAAATCTCTTAATATCGTTTGCAATCTTAAATCGTAATAAACGCAAATACCGTTTATTACAATAGCACTAAACACTTTTGAAGTTTTTAAGAGGTTTGATTAATTTTAGTTTAAATTTATATGTTTTATCTTTTTTGAAGTTTATTTCTCACTTTTTTAAGCTATAGATTTTGATTTAAGTCACAGTTTCTGGTGTTCTACCGGTCAGTGTTGCCACTACTACTATTACTACTACGAGAATTATAATTATATAAAATAAATAACTTATTCTATTAATTCTATTTGTTTATACAAATATGGTTTACGTACACCCAAATATTGAACACTATAAATTTAAATCATTAAAACTGATAAATTCATGTTTAAATCATGCGAAACTGCTAATTTTACAGAAAACACGTTCAAATTGTTATGATATACATGAAAAATAATAGATAATGCTGTTTTAAAGAATTGTTGTCTCCCGGTTAAGTATGATTGAATTAAGTTCAATGGAACACCTCTAATGCCATACATATTTAATTTGTGCAGAAGTAGATCGTTAGGGATACAATCAAATGCCTTACTGAGTTCGTAATTTACCACGTTCAGTTTCATTAAGATTTTTTATTTTATTTAAATTAGATGATTTATTTTTTTGAAAGTTTCTATTATAAGATACTTTTTGTCTTTTAGAAAAGTTATTAAAAATATATGAAGGAGTTAATTTCAGTATTTCATTCTCAGTATCCGTTAGAGAGGATTTTAATTCATGTAACTGTCTTATAGTTGTCTTAATTTCTAAATTTAAAATCTGTTTTCTTAACTTCTTGTAAAACGATTCCAGTTCTTCCAAATTCCTGCTGTTATTCGATTCAATAATCATTGGATAACTGTGAGAGTTGTTCGTTATATGTTTTGGAAGAACACCATGTTGCCTGCACTTTAGTAAGAAAATTCGACGATTTACCATTGAAGAAATCGTAAATCGTAAATCGCCGAATCATCTAATTTAAATAAAATAAAAAATCTTATTGAAACTGAACGTGGTAAATTACGAACTCAGAATAAATGGTTTCGTAATCTTAGCAATACTGTTATTCCAGCTGAAGTTAAAACTTGTCTCAGTTTGGGCCCAAAGTTTTGTATAACACCTATCAGAAATCAAATATGTGTCCGTAAATTACTTAGTGATGTTGAATTTATTATTTCAAATTTATGTGAATCATCAAAAGATGTATGTAGAGCTCAGATCACTGACATCATTACTAATTACTTACATTCTA
Organism: Poecilus cupreus; assembly: GCA_963942605.1. Lineage (NCBI taxonomy): Eukaryota > Metazoa > Arthropoda > Insecta > Coleoptera > Carabidae > Poecilus > Poecilus cupreus. The sequence goes on from OZ012728.1 coordinate 6,898,837, forward strand.
GTAATATTAAAAATAATGATTTAAATGTCATTTATAACGTAACTAAAAAATATTTAAAAGCGAATTCTGATCTAATTGTTGTACAATCTGATAAAGGTAATGTTACTTGTATCATGAATAAATTTACGTATAATGATAAAGTTCTTGAAATTTTGTCTGATACAAGCGCGTATAAACTACTTAATAATGATCCAACTAGCACTTTTCAACAAAAAGCAAATAGAATTGTCAGTGAATTAAAAAAACATAAGAAATTTGATCAAGAAACTGCAAAAATTTTAACTATTTATAATGCGGTAGCTCCAAAATTTTATGGTCTACCCAAAATTCATAAACCAATATTGAGTCTTCGTCCTATAATTGCATCTATTGATGCACCTAATTCTAAACTTTCGCAATTTGTTACCGACATACTCATAATTGCTTATGATAAAAATAATATTTATTATACTAAAGATTCCTTCATGTTTGTAGAATTTATTAATGAGATTAAAATTCCTGACAATTATATTCTTATTAGTTTGGATGTTGTTTCATTATTTAGTAATTGTTACGGATGATTATTTTGATTAAATAATAAGTTCTGTATAATTATTTTGTTGCTTAATAATATTAAATTATTTGTAGTCTATGACTTCATGTTTATGTAATTATTCTCTAATTATTGTGTATATAGCGTTACAATATTAACTTGGGGATAGTTCATTAAAAACCGTTGAATAGTAAGGTCGTGTTTCTCTGGTAACCCTCCCTGTTCCTAACATTTCAGAAGTGGGATTTGAATCCGTGCGGCTCACTTTCTTCTGTATTGTTATAATATCAATAAAACAAATGAGTGACATTAGTGATAGTAGTGAAAGTGAATGTGGACAGTATGTTACGATACCCAAGAAGAAAATTCGGATTGATGACAAATCAATTGAGGCAGACATTGACGAATTAGTAGCTAAAAAGGTCAATGATGTGCTACAACGAAGGCACAACAATGATCTATCACAAATCTCCTTGAAAAAGGATTCTGATAAGTCCGAGTTGATTCCGTTGTTTAAACCTGAGAATTCCGACATTACGTCATTGAATTGGTTACATAAAATAGAACAAATCGGATTGATATATAATTGGGATGAAGAAATTAAATCTTTCTACATGCAAACCCGTCTCGCTGGCTTAGCTAAAGTCTGGTACAATGGACTAATTGAATACAATTTAACTTGGAGTGAATGGAAGAACGCTCTTTTACATGCATTTCCGTCGCACGTAGATTATGTAGATCTACTTAAACAAATGCTCGCACGCAAAAAGACAAAAACTGAATCCATGATGCACTACTTTTACTTAAAAAACATGCTGGTGAAGAAATGTGGTATCGCTGGTACTGATGCCGTGTCATGCATTATAGATGGACTGCCTTTAGAGCTTCAGGGGAATGCCAAGGCTGGTAATTATAAGAACCCGGATGATTTGTTCTACGGATTCTTAAGTAAAGTAGATAACCATGATTCGTTAGATAGGAAGGCTATTGACAATATTGAACCTCAGCCGGACACGTCTCGTGAGATCAAATGTTTTAATTGTAAGAAATTCGGTCACACAGTGAGGCATTGTAAATTTATGAAGAAAGGTGGGGTATGATAAGTTTGGGGGTCCATATAAAATAAATAAAGTACTGGGGAATGACCGCTATGAAATTGTTGCTATTTCTGGTTTAAAGGGGTATAAACGATTCAAGGCCTTAATCGCAGCAGAAACTCTAAGAAAATGGGAAGGTGGTGTTATGGAGCAAACCGAAAGCGACAGCTATGTAAATAGTACCGATGAATTGATTGATTTATTAGAAGGATAGGTTAAGATTTAATTGATTAATATTTGCCAATCCTTTATACAGATACAATTAAATTTGTTTTAATATCATAACTAGTGGGAAGGAAATAAAACAATTATATGTATGTGTATGTACATGTATGTGTATCAATAAAATTAATTCAATCAAGGAAAACATATTGTTGTATCCCTACATGAACAACAAACAAACAATGTGGTAACTTAGGACACATTGATAAACATTTAAGTGTGGTAACATAGTTCACACTTGAAACAAAGAGAACAATGTGGTAACTTAGGACACATTGATAAACATTTAAGTGTGGTAACATAGTTCACACTTGGAACACAGAGAACAATGTGGTAACTTAGGTCACATTGATATACATTTAAGTGTGGCAACATAGTTCACACTTGGAACAAAGAGAACAATGTGGCAACTTTAGGTCACATTGATAAACATTTAAGTGTGGTAACATAGTTCACACTTTACTAAAGAAAAAAAAAGAGAACGAAAACTTATATAACGTGGCAACTTGGTCACATTATATAGGTAATGAAAATAACACACACTTGGATACAATGTGGTAACTTGTTCACATTGACACAATTTATTCCTATGTAATTGTCGCAAAGTAGCCCATACGTTAAACAGGGATGATTACGTCCCTACATCAGAACGATCTATATTCTTATATTAAAATAATCCATTGCATTGATCTTATCTTGTTTTAGGTCGTAGACAATCGAAGTCGACTCGAGAATCTGTTTTCGCGAGGACGCCAAAGAGTCAGGATGGCCGATTGTTACGGATGATTATTTTGATTATAATAAGTTCTGTATAATTATTTTGTTGCTTAATAATATTAAATTATTTGTAGTCTATGACTTCATGTTTATGTAATTATTCTCTAATTATTGTATATATAGCGTTACAACATTAACTTGAGGATAGTTCATTAAAAACAGTTGAATAGTAAGGTCGTGTTTCTCTGGTAACCCTCCCTGTTCCTAACATAATATTTCTTTTGATTTAGCTTTTCATGCATTTTTGCTAAATGGGATATCATTGGAAATTATACAACACTGAATCTAACTGATTTTAAAAAGTTAATTAATATTGTTTTTGAAAGTAGTTACTGTTTATATAATGATCGTTTCTATAAACAATTACTTGGAAGTCCAATGGGAGCTATTCTTAGTCCAATAATTTCTCAATATATTATGGATGCACTTTTAAATGAATGTATCCCAAAACTTTCTTTCTACCATTTATTAAAAAGTTTGTTGATGACATTGTGTGTGCAGTACCAGCTGATAGAACAAATGAGATTCTTGATATATTCAACAAATACAATAATCACATTCAATTTACGCTTGAACAGGAACTGAATATGTCCATTGCTTTCCTTGATACTCTAATAATAAGAGATGTCAATGGAAATTTAAAAACTGACTGGTATGTTAAACCTATGGCTTCACAGCGTTATATTCATTTTCTATCTTGCCAACCTAAGAAATTGAAAATTAATTTCATTTTGGGATTTAAAAAAAGGATTCTTCGAATCTCAGACTCAACATTCCATCATAAAAACCTTAATAGACTCAGAGATGTACTTTTGTCCAATGGTTACCTACGAAATATGATTAATAAATTACTTTTTTGCAACAGTGTTAATAAATTAAATTCTCTTAAAATTTTAAATAATAATAATTTACTGTCTAATGAAAACATAAAATATGCTTCTCTACCCTTCATACCTAATCTTTCATCAAAAATTAAAAATGTAGTAAAACATGACTCCCTTAAACTAACTTACAGAAATTGTACAACAATTGGTGGAATTTTTACTAAATTAAGACAAGACCCCTACACTGCAACAATCTAATGTTGTGTATTGTATTCCATGCCATGAATGTGACCTAGTTTATGTAGGGCATACTTCTAGAAATTTAACTGGTAGACTTATATCTCATAAAAGTGATGCCCGTCTTAAACCTAACTCTAGTGCTTTGGCTGAACATTTTAATAATAAAAACCATCGAATAAATTATGCAGATGTTAAAATATTAGATATTGAACGAAATTTGTCAAAAAGATCATTTCTTGAGATGGTTCATATTTACAACACTAGCAATACGATGAATAAAAGGACTGATTTAGATGGTCTGAGCAATATATATTGTTATTTATTAAAAATGTCTATTATTAAAACCTGTAATGCTCAAAATAATTCATAATTATTTTAATTATTCTCTTTTTTACTGTTTTCTTCTTTTTGTTATAAATTCATATTACTAAAAAATTTTCTAGTTGCTCTAGCATTTATATTTTAAATATTTAAATCAAGTTTTCCAAAAAATATTATTTATATTATTTGTCAATTTTTAATTTATTTTGACATTTTATTAAAATACTTATTTTAATTATTTTGAGTACATTTTATGTTTAATTTAGTGTTCAATTATTTATATTATTATTGACCATTGGAGAAATTTCTATAGATAGTCTCAACTAAATGTAAGTTTACTTCACAAATTTTGTAAAAAATATTTATATTTTTATAATTTTTGTTACACAGTGCCCTGATGAAGGATAAAATATATCTGAAAGCTTGGCAAATTTAAAAGAAGTTTTTATTTAGCCCACAATTGACTGCCTTCCCACGACACTCTAATATATAATTAATTGCAGTCGCGAAACGAAACATTATATATATATATATATATATATATATATATATATATATATAATTACTCGAACGCAACTAGTTGAAATGCACGGCTTTCTTCCTACGGCGACGGGTGGTTACCAAGCAATATTCTTTCGGTAACTGTGTTAAAATTATTTCGTAATTATCAATGCCCCAAAAAAAACTGTTTAAAACAAAAGCAAACTAATCTAACCTAAAAACTTTAACTTTAATTATTAACCAAGGATTTACCATAATTATGTTGTTGTTCAATCACAGACAACTAAAGACATCCAACCAATCAAAAGACAATCATTACAAAAAAAACGAAATAATTAAATCGCCGCAACCAGCATAACATTCATGAATATGAGCAAAGAAGAACACAGCAAGAATAACCTATCAGGTATGGAAGAAAACAAAATTATTCAGGCGATGGCGAAGTTGATGACAAACATGGAGGAGAGACTGGCAAACGAAATTAATACCCTACGCAATGACTGCGTAGACGAACAAAAAAGATTTAAAGCCGATGTTAAACAAATGCAAAACAAACTAAGTGAACACGAATACAGACATAAACAACAGGAAAAAGAAATTAGAAAAAGAAATATAATTTTAAGAGGAGTAAAGGAAGAGGAAAGTAATATTCAAGAACTCGAACAAACAGTTATATACTTTATAAATGAAATTTTAAAAGTAAAAATCTCTATTAATGAAATTGACCAGATTATTAGACTAGGCCGATCACAAACCAATCAAACTAGACCGGTACTCGTCAAACTCCTCTCATGGAGAAACAAAATTGAACTACTAAACAATAAAATCAATTTAAAAAACAGTAACATCAGCATGAATGAAGATTTCCCAAGGGATGTAGTAGAAAGGAAAAGATTAACACAAATTCTATTGAAATACCGATCGGAGGGAAAGCACGCAGTCATAGAATATGACAAATTATTTGTGAACCACAGTAAACTAACAAATACAGAAATTACAAACATGGAAGCAGCAATAAAGAAACGGCAACTCTCCGATAAAGAGGAAAATGAAGTATCTAAAATGAGGAAGGAAGACAACACCACTACCGAAGAACCGAATTCCTTTCAAGTACCAAATCCCAAACTATCGAAAAATCAAACAACTGAAACAACTAAACGAGGACGTCCTAGAACGAACTCGCAACCAAGGTCGAGATCTAATTCAAACTCAAATAATAAGCAAAAGCAGAAACCAGGAACATCAACACCCACTGCAATAAACCAGTCAAATGATCCACTATCTGACGACATCATAGCCTCACAACTAGCAACAGCGCTAAATAGTATTATAAAACATAAGTGACAATTAATGACGAAAGGCACTTCATCTCAACCAGAAGATAACCACTCTCACAGACATAATAAAGAGCACACAGTGGCATTATTTTTAGACCTCAGTAAGGCATTTGATTGTATCCCTAACGATCTACTTCTGCACAAATTAAATATGTATGGCATTAGAGGTGTTCCATTGAACTTAATTCAATCATACTTAACCGGGAGACAACAATTCTTTAAAACAGCATTATCTATTATTTTTCATGTATATCATAACAATTTGAACGTGTTTTCTGTAAAATTAGCAGTTTCGCATGATTTAAACATGAATTTATCAGTTTTAATGATTTAAATTTATAGTGTTCAATATTTGGGTGTACGTAAACCATATTTGTATAAACAAATAGAATTAATAGAATAAGTTATTTATTTTATATAATTATAATTCTCGTAGTAGTAATAGTAGTAGTGGCAACACTGACCGGTAGAACACCAGAAACTGTGACTTAAATCAAAATCTATAGCTTAAAAAAGTGAGAAATAAACTTCAAAAAAGATAAAACATATAAATTTAAACTAAAATTAATCAAACCTCTTAAAAACTTCAAAAGTGTTTAGTGCTATTGTAATGAAAATATTATTATTTGCAGACGATACTGCTCTCATATGTAAATCAAAAAATGAAATTGATTTAAAACAAAAGATCGATGACGCATTAACGTCACTTCATATTTGGTTCAAGAAAAATAGTATGAAATTAAATATCGAGAAAACACAAGCAATCCAATTTGGAAACTATAGCCACAATATTTCTTTGGATAATCTAACCGATATAGAAAATATTTCATTCACAGACAGAGTTACATTTCTGGGTTTAATAATTGAAAATAACTTAAAATGGATTGCAAATATTGAAATGTTGGCAAGTAAAGTTAACAAATACGTGTACTTGTTACGTTATTTACAAACACTAGTAAATAAATCTACATTACTCAATGTATACTATGGATACATACAGTCCAATTTTACTTACGGGATTATTTTTTGGGGTGCATCTTCTAAGCATAATACAATATTTAAAATTCAAAAGAAATGCATTAGAATAATATGTAAACTTAAATCGAGGGATCATTGCAAGAGCTGGTTTGTAAGCTCAAAAATTCTTACAATACCTAGTTTATATATTTTAGAGTGTGCAATATTTGTTAAAAAATATGAATATATGTTTGAAAACATGGAAAAAACACACAGCTATAACACACGAAATAAAAATGATTTTGTTACTCAGCAAAGTAACTTAACGGTTTTTCAGCAAGGAGTACAAAATGCAATGATTAAAATATACAACAACATTCCTATAGAAATAAGAACCTTGTCTATAACTAAATTTAAAAATACGTTTAAATCATTTTTGTTATCTAAAGCCTACTACTCTATCAATGAGTATTTTGAAAACACTGTAAAATAATTATTTTAATTCATGTAATTGAATATATATATATATATATATATATATATATATATATATATATATATATATATGTATATTATTTTGACATTGTCTGCCAGATTTACTGTTTGTATTTTCGTCTCAAGACAATAAAACTATTATTATTATTATTATTATTATTATTAGAAGGACATTCTCCGAACACACGCCTAACCTTTATGCCAAACAACACCAATAAGCCAAACCTAAATTCAACACAACTTCCAATCCGGCCGGTCACCGTGGAAGTTTACGACCATCCCCTTCATCAAAATAAAAAATGTGAAATTCATGAACAAAAATCCTATCATACTTTAAAAATCTGCACCCTAAAGACAAAAACACTCCTATCAGAAGACAGACTCTTCGAACTAGAGAACACAATAAGTAAAATAAAATACGATATAATCGGTTTAGCTGAAATAAGAAGGAAAGATGATCTGATTATGCAAAGAAAAAATAATTCTATATTTTGCCACTCCACAAGTCAAAACGGTAACTATGGAGTAGGTTTCTGCATCAATAAAAATCACACAATTGAAGAATTTTATCCAGTATCACCAAGACTAGCTTCATTAAAAATGAAAATCGGGGAAACATTTTTCATCACAATAATACAAACCCATGCACCTACGGCTCAATCAAACGAAGAAGAAATCGAAGATTTCTACGAATCATTGACCAAATTAATTGAATTAACAGAAAAGAACACTAACGAACTAATCGTCATAGGAGATTTCAACGCCAGAATAGGAAAGAAAGAAGCAGGCGAAAACACAGTAATGGATTATGGATTCAGAAATAGCCGTTGTAATATGCTAGTAAATTTTGCATTACAGTCAAGACTAAAAATTGTAAACTCTTTCCTCCGACAAAAAACCCACAGAAAGTGGACGTTCATTTCACATTCAGGAGCAAAATAAGAATTAGATTATATACTAATGAAAAACATAAATATCGCCCAAAATTTCGAGATAATAAATCAACTAGAATTCATCTACAAAACATATATTCAAAGACGAAATATCCAAGAGATTAAATGCAGTAAACCCTTACGAAATAAATAACATTGATACTCAACAATTATATAATAAAATAGAGCTAGCTCTGAACAAACCGCTCTCTTACCAACTAACCACAATTAAGGAATGTAAACTAAGTAATACAACCAAGAATCTAATCAGGAAACGAGAAGAACTTAAACGAATAAAAAACAAAAATATTCAACAAAGGATAGAATTCACAGAAATAAGAAAATGCGTAAGGAAAGCAATAAGGAGAGATCTATACGAACACGATCTCAAAAAAGCAGTGAAAATTTTAGCTCAAACAAGCTGTATAAAGAAATTAAATAAAGAAATATATAACAGTAAATATTTAATAACAAACCTACAACAAAACACTACAACAATAGAAAGCTTCAACAAAAATTCAATTATTGAAACAGCAACAGACTTTTACAAAAATCTATACAGTGAGCCAACAAACACACCCCCAATAGACATACATAATTATAACAACACAAATAATGACGAAATCCCAGAAATAATTGAAAAAGGAATCGAACAAAGTATTCGAGAAACAAAAAACAATAAATGCCCAGGAAACGACAAAATTACACACGAGCTGATTCGACTGAATTCAGAAGAATTAATACCACTATTTTGTAAATTAGGTATTTAATAAAATTCTAGAAACGGCAGAAATTCCCCAACAATGGAAAGAATGCTCCATCATTCTCTTACATAAAAAGGGAAATAAAAATAACATCCAAAACTACAGACCTATAAGTCTATTATCTAATATGTACAAAATATTTATTAAAATAATCACAAAACGAATAATACCAACAATTCAAGAAAACTTATCCGTCGAACAGGCTGGATTTAGGAACTTCTTCTCTACTACGGACCATCTCCACACATTAAATATTTTAATTGAAAAGACTAAGGAGTACAATATGAAGATATACATGCTATTTATCGACTATTCCAAAGCCTTCGATTCAGTTAAACACGAATATATCTGGAATTCGCTACAACTACTGCAAATAAATGAAAAGTATATAAACATTTTTAAAAACGTTTACTCAGAATGCACCGCATACAATCAACTAGACAAAAGAGGTGAAAATTTCAATTAAAAAAAAGGGGTTAAACAAGGGAATCCAGCATCACCATACCTTTTCAACGCAGTCCTTGAACAAATATTTAGAAACTTAGATTGGCAAAACAAAGGTATCAACATAAACGGACAACTACTAAATAACCTAAAATTTGCAGATGATGTGATACTTTTTGCAGAATCAGCCGAAGAAATAGCTAAAATGCTAGAACAACTAGCAGAAGAAAGCAAAAAAGCGGGTCTTGAAATCAACATAGACAAAACTAGAATCATGACTAACGGGAAGAAAGACATAATACATTTCGAAAATCAAGAACTCAAATACGTCGATGAACATGTCTACCTAGGACAAATAATTTCCTTTAAGCAAAAAAGTGATAAAGAACTTCAGAGAAGAATTACAAAAACATGGAACAAATTTTGGTCATTAAAATTTTTCATGAAAAGCACACTAAACATAAACATTAAGAGAAGAATATTTAATCAGTGAATTCTCCCAACACTAACTTATGGATCACAGACATGGACCTTAACAGAAGAACAAAACAAGAAAATACAAACCACCCAACGAAAATTAGAAAGAAGTATGCTGGGAATAAAACTGTCTGACAAAGTAAGTAACACCGAACTACGTCAACGCTCCAAAACAACAGACATACTTCACTTTACTAAAGGGCTAAAATGGAAATGGGCTGGCCACATCTCAAGACTACCGAACGACAGATGGGCCAAAATTATTACAGAGTGGTCACAACGTTACCATACAAGAAGAAAAGGCAGATCCTTAAGTAGATGGGATGACGAAATTAAAAGATTTGCAGGGAAAACAAGAACCGCTAAAGACAAAAACAAATGGAAATCGATGAAGGAGGCCTTCGTCCAACAGTGGACCTAACCCACAAAAAAATTAATTAATTTGTATTAAATAAAAAAATATATATATTTAAATTTGTAAAACATTACGTAATTCTATCTTTAATTATAGATGTATAAATTAGGGTTCAATAAAGGCTATTATTATTATTATTATTATCAATGCCCCAGGGATATTATATCCGATAATTTCCCCGGGAAATTTGTTGTTAATGATAGAATATACAAAGCGGTGTCCTGCTGGAAGCGTTTCCTAGAGAACAATTGTACATAACGAAAGTCCTGCTGGAAGGATATCATAACGCGCATAAATTTGTCCTTCTTGCAGTACTACGGTTGTCTTCTTGCAGTACATGATAATTCTCTAAGCGCTTCACTTACATTATTCACCTAAATTTTTTATTAAACATACATTTTCTGAAAACCCAGCAGCGTAGAAGATATCTTTAGAGCAGACAGGTACATATACAAATCAAAAACTATATTATATTATATGAACATAACAAAAAATTTACGTAAATATCAACAATATTATTATGCCGGTATTTCATTTTGGATATGGTAAGTGAAGCAATTTCGGCCAGTTGTTGGAGCACACATCACAGCTCTTATTCCACAACCGACACAATAATAACTTGATTTTTGTTACCTACGGTGAACACGACTACAAATTATACATTTTCTTTGAACTCTATTACGTTCATCATTTTTACTCAACGCTACAAGAATATGATCACCAGGCAACATTTGTTCAGGTATTCGAGGAATATTATTGTTCGTAGCATTTCTATTTCCAGCATTATTCGGAATATTTACATTCTCTGGTGTCGTATTTTGATTTTTTATTAGCTGTAAGGCCTCCGTGAAATCAGAATGTTTCATCGAAGTATCTTTCTTGAAATACTTATATGCAAGATAAGCATTTGCTTCTATAATTCCAAAAAGGCTAGCAAACATGCGATGCTTCCAATTTTGAGTACCCCAGGCTTCTTCTGGTTGTGGATATCAACGGCTGGGGCACTTTCAAAATAATCCTCAACAATTTGTGGTCTAGGTACTTCTTTTACTACACTTTTTCCTGATTCGTCTATTCTTCTCTTCTTAGCAGGATTTCCAGGTAATGTCATTCCACAGCTACTAATGAAAGTATGGCATTTGTTATCTTGCCACACAAGTTAAATTAACATTATTACTACTCGAAGTTGCTACTATATAGTTCCCACGTTCTTTTGGGCAACGCTTTTTTGCTTCTGCTATGGGATAATTTGTGGTAGCAGTTTTCACAATTCCCATAAAATATAAACCTCTCTTATGTAGCTCTAGGGTTGTTTTTACGGAAGCAAACCATGAATCTCCAATAACAATTCGGCCAGAACCATGCCAAGGTTTAGTAAGTCGTAATGTTGTTGCTGTGCCAGCTCCAAAATTCTTTTGCCATTCTTTTTCCTGCATGCCTAATTTTCCTTCATTTATCTCGATTCCAATCATGATTCCTGATTGAACATCAGCTATAGTTTTGCACTCGCAACCAACTCCTTTAGGTTTACGTTTAATTTTAATAACAGCTGGCATACCATATTTTTCTTTATATATTCCTTTTCCGTGCCATGCAAACATCGATTCATCTATTGTTAATTTGCACCCTGGAGTAAATATGTCTCTCCATTTAGCAGTTTCCATTTCAAAGAAAGGTCGAACATGGTACCACCCATCGTTAGAATCATCATCAGTTGGCATAACAAAAGCCATACAGTTTAGTATTTCTTCAAATCTATGCACACCTATGCCAAATCTCTTTCCAAAAGCAGGTTCAGGAAACAGACCTTGCTCGTTAGTAGACCAATACTCTCTGCGGGTGTGATGCGAATTGAGACTCATTGCATACAGAATACCATTCGCTTTCAAGAATTCCTCATTCGATATAGCTTTTCGTTTTTCGCGTATATAAGCGTTTGAACACTATATTATATGATCAATTTCTTCTATTGGAAAAATGCCATCTAAAAATCTAATTCTTTCATGTCCTGCAGATTTCTAATATGAAGTTGTGGTTTGTATTTATCATCTTTAAAAGAATTTATGGGAACTGAAGTGTCAAATTTCCATTTCCATGTGGTATCATGTACTTGTATTTCTTCGTCATGATTGTTCACATTATTATTAATATTCATTAAATCACAATCATTCTCAATTTCTAATTCATTTTCAGTAGATACATATGAACTAGTATCTGAATCTGATTCGCTTCCGTCATCTCTTTCTTCAACGTCATTCTCACTATCTAAAAGCAAAAGCGAGATATTAACAACATTGTTGTGTTTGTGCTTTACTTGAATATCAACTTTACCTTCCTGACTTTCAATTCTTGAAGCTGAAATAGAAATTTTTGTAACATTTCCATCAATTTCCCATTGAATTGTTGCTATATTTTGAGTTTTTATTATATTTTTAACAATTCCGTAGCATCTAGCAGTACGCCACTGATCACCAAATTGTGACAAACTCCAATTATTATCATTTTTAGAGTCACAAACTGTTGCAGGCACAGAAACGCGGCTTCATCATTTTAACACTACTCACAACAAACTTCAACTTGTCCTAACTCATATACTAATGAAGATACAGACTCGGGAAAAAATGCGTATACAGTTTATAATTTGAAGAATAAATCTGTATGCCTAAAAGTCCTGCCAGAAGGCCGGGAAGTACTCAAATTTCTTAATATTCAAAGTACTCTCTCGAAGCGTTTTAGTCCTGCTGGCAGAACGCTGTACATTCTATCATTAATAAATAACAATTGTTAACAGTTAATGCAATATTTGATTTGTTTATTTTAAAATGTTACTTTCACGGTGTGTGAATAGATATCTGTACCTTACCTAGATTAAAACGTGAGTAGTTTATATTTATACTTTATCTTTATCTAGAAAAAACATATCTTGTTATGCCATGAGTCTCTGGTTCCGTGCTATCGGCCTTTGGTTAGGCAAACCAAGTTACCCTCCAGTACGGCGGTGGCCTGGATGAGCCAACGTACTTCTAAGTCGCTTCTTAACATTGGTCCCGCGGACTCAGTGCGCCAAGGCCAGCGAATCCTTACAGGATTATTTCCGCTCGCGACAATCGTCGAATCTTGTCTAAGGTTGTTTTGTGTTCTCTTTAACCCTACTTGTTTTATAGGTCTGTTGTGTCGGATGCATCAATTGATTGTTTTCAAGGCGATAATTGGCGATCTGATTATCGCTTTGTGGAGCACTTTTGTACACCTCCCCCCCCCCCCCCCTATTGTTCCGGAAGTGTTGCGGTAGACGCCGTCGAGTAGTTGTCCAGGTCCCAAAAACATCGAGCCTACAAGCTACGCCACTAGCCGCCGCACATCAACTGTGAGTCCGGCTCTCCGACCGCCGGCCCGCAACCTTCACCCAGATACACGAAGTATAATATAGATAGGAGAGGGCACTTGTGCGGAGCTAGCGGCACAGAATTTTACTATTCATGATAGATGGATGGGAGAGGGTAGTAGGCCGGTTGTTGTACAGTACGCTTATGGGTAGAACATAATTTTTCATTATTTTAATATAATATTATTGTTACAACATACTACAAATATGATTTATATGAATTTTGTTATTTACTCTAAGAAATCTATAAGTTATCGAATTTTTTATATGGAGTAGAAGACAAATAATTAACCAGTCTGATTTGTATCTTCTGCCTTGTTTCTTTGTTTGTTGGCATATTTTAAGGCACTGCATTATTAATAATTTTTGAATTGATGGCGTGTTTAATTCATTTAATTTATCATTCAAATCATTTTAATTTATTTAACTGATTTTTACATTTTGTTGCAAGTGCATACTTTTTTTACGTAGTCGAGTGATTTTCTTTAAATGATTTCGTAATTTGTTTTTACCACTTGCAGTTTTTAACTATTTCTTTTGCTAAAATTCAAATTTAATTATTTACAAAATCTGCATATATTGTCTGTATCAATGGTTTTCCAAACTTTACTATGCAATACGAGTACCAATTTAAATACTTCATTTCAAGATTTAGATATTTCTTTGCAAAAATATCCAGTTTATCAATAGTATATATTAAATGTCTCGAAACAGGTAATATAATTAGCATTTAATAAAAAAAACGATGACTAGAATCGAATGATAATTTAACGAAGGATATGTAACTATTCCTATTTTCTTCGAATTTTTATTTTGTCCTTTAATTATTAGGTAATTGAGTATTTATCCAAGATAAATTAAAAATAGCATCTGATGAACTTTTATACGGTACAGGTTCATTTCTATTTTGACCTGGGCACAAAATAAAAATAATCAAATTTAAACCCTTGAATATCTTATTTAGTTATTTACGGACCACTGTCCAAATTTAAATTTATTATCTAATTTTTTATTTGTTTTTATATCTAAATAACTGGAGCAATTTGGAAAAACAGTCGGAAGTGCACCTGCAATGGTACCTACAAATGTATGTAAACTTAATTTTAAAATAACATATATTAATATAATGCACTTATGGCTCCGCAGGTCCATCCTTAAAAATGTCGTTCGCCTTAAAATGTTTTTCATATATAAAATCTTTTGAACTCAGCACTCTGTCTTTTCTGAGAATTGTTCTCCGCTACAAATTTAAGTCTATTTCGTCCTTAAGTGCACTAAATATTGTAATTTTTCTTTATTTGACGCATAACCGCTTGTACAATTTGGTACAAAGCATATTTTGTCCATTTTAAATGAAATTAAATGTAAATAAACAAAAAAAGTTAAAAACACAAACACTTCTCTGTACAAATCAAACGTAAACCAGAGCACAGCGATGGCCTCCTAACCCCACCACAAGCTCAACAAACGAAGTAAATTTTGGTACCGCTAACTTCATGGGCCTGCCGTACGAAGTGTCATCTCCTTTCTATACTATACTTCGTGCCCACATAATCCGAACTCATTTTTTATTTGTTTATTTGTCTAGTTATTAGTCACTACCTGTGTATATTTTTGTTCATTATACATTTTTTGTTAGGTTAGATCACTCATGTTGCCTGTTGGTTTTGTTATTTCGGTTGAGCTACTTACCAACTTAGACAACGTGCGGAATAATGTTTCCTTTTGTTGCATTTCACTCCGCACTTTTGTTTAGGCCGTTAGGGCGCACTTTATACAGCAGAATGTTCGCGCCGTCACTTAGTCGGTTACATACAATTCCACATTCATACAATTCCACATTTATACGTTTAAGGTCAACCATACGGGCTGAAGATAACGCAAGATGAACATGACTTTTTTGAAACAATATATCTTTATAAATGAAACATGTTTTATACCTACATTTGTAGATAAAAGTCCAAAGTAATTGTAATAAATTTTAAGAAGCTAATTTTGTTTACATATTATACATGAACATAATTTTCAAAGTAGTCAAATATATGCCACACATTCCCATGAACGACTACAGTAATGCAAATAATGTGTATATTTATAAATATGATCGTCTATAACATACTAAAATTATTTTACATTTAAATTTACAGTTTTTGAGAAACAAATAAAAATATACCCAAAAACACACCTTTTGGTATATTTTTATTTGTTTCTCAAAAACTGTAAATTCAAATGTAAAATAATTTTAGTATGTTATAGACGATTATATTTATAAATATACGAATTATTTTCATTACTGTCATCGTTCATGGGAATTAGAAATTCAGTATCAAAATTCTGAATTTTTGACCAACTAGACTTCAACGAATATTTTTTTATGCCTATGGCAGACTGGCCGATGAGCGTCGATGAGCATCGATGCTCATTGATGAAACAACAGAACGAACCCGTCATCGACGAAAAATAGAGGCTCCTCTATTTTTCATCGATGAGCATCGAGGAAACAAACGGGTCTCATTTCAGACGTATCTTTGTGCCTCATTTCATGTTAACATTTTTTGTCACAGAGAAATTCCCTGTATTCGTCATTGAATACATTAAAAATTTTGAAAGGTGGGTTCGTTCTGGTGTTTCATCAATGAGCTCATTGATGCTCATCGACGCTCATCGACCAGTGTGCCATAGGCATTATAGTTTCATGTTTTAGCTATTCTTTTCATCCACATATATAAATACTAGAATGTTCAAAGACTTCACAGTAATAATTGTTTTGTTTTTCGATACGAATAATTGTAAGAAATAATTTATTCAAATTTGAATTTGTAAAACACAATTCATGGGCGTGAAGCTAGCCTAACGGAAATATTCGTTTTTAGCCTGTGAAATGTACTTCAAACGTCATCGTGATGTACAGTCACTGTAAAAAATCCATGAAATTTTGACAGCTGGCAATAAAATAATGTATTGTTGACCATAAAGAACATGAAAATAAATGAAGAATACAACATTTGTTGCTTGAAATTTGTGTAACTATTTAGTTTTTTGTTATATTTTTTGGTTTTAGAACTTTGATTCCAGCGTATCTGTTTAACCTATAATTTTCTTTTAGCAAACATAATTCACATTTACCAGGACAATTTAGCGTACGATGTTACTTCTTAAATGATAAAACAATTAATAACATAGATATATTTTGGCATAGTCATCTATACTCATTGTAACCTCAATTACTTTTACATGAAAATATAAACGAATATTATGTTAAAATCTAGAATCAACGTTTATAATGTTGATATTTAGTTCAGAATATTTGTAAGAATAATGCACCAATGATTGGAACATAAGAGATCTCTGCCGGCATCGAGGCGACAAAATTCATGAAATCATTACCATGTCGTACTCGGACATCGATATTGTGTTTATTCATGGTTGGTTCCGAAAAGTTTACAACAATTTATTATTTTTATTTTCTATTGTGCACATTTTTTATATAAATATACATTACTTGTTAATTTATGGTGTTATTTTTGAACGCGCGCCAATGCCCCTACCAAATGTATCTACATACTTTTTGTGATTGGTTATGTTACACATTCTTGTCAGGAACATAAGAAGCCCTACATATACGATAACAATTTCAAAAATCCGTTCAGTAACGTGTATGTTTGACCTTAAGGATGTGGTACTGCCATCAGCTTTTTGTTTTGTATCTGATATCAGAATAAAAATAGGGACTTTTGTTAATTAGAAAAGTAATATAAACGTGTTCCAAATTCCGCTCCAAATTATTTCCCATTTCAGGTAAACATCGTTTCAACTGTATTGTACTAAATTGTTCATTTAAATAATACTTGTATGTATTCATATTTTTTATTATTCCCCTACCTTTAATATAAATGAATATTTAATAGAACTAGATCGTTTCAGTATTCTTAAGTAATGAACATTTCATAAAACTGTATTAGTCTATTATAGTGTTAGATTAAAATTTATTGTTAGTAAATATCAGTAAATAGATCATAAAGAAAACGTGAACTTTTGCTTCATATTACATTATATTAATACCATATCTTATATGGTTTATTTCAGTTCTACAATAACTGTTGTAAAAAGAACTGTTTTGTACACAATGTTTCCGAAAAACAACCGAATTCAAGTTAAAAGTGTATCAAATAAACTCGTACACACTGAAAAGTACAGAAGCAATTTTCCCAAATTTAATATGGCAGAAATGTTTCATGATTACTGCACAAATTCTACTATCCATGGCATTAGTTATTTAGGTGCAAAGGATAAAAGTATCGCAGAAAAGTAAGTATATGCTACATATTTTATTCAACCTTGAAAAATTGATTTGAAATGAATCATGCGCTATGATGTTCTAAGATAAAGAAAAGAAACGAACGTCGTATTGAAGGGAGTAGGTAGTTGTTTCTGCCTGGTGCTGTCAGTTGGTGCACTATACTGCAATTTAGCATGATTTTTTTTATGGTGCGCATGTCTTTTCCTGCATTTTTATTTTTGTTATGCGCTTGCTTGAAGGCCCCCCGTCATAAGTTACCTTTGTCTTAGGAAAATAATTAATATGTAAGTTAATATTTTTTTGCAGGACAATCTTAATGTTGCAATAATGAAAATAGTAGCGATTGGTATTTTCATATTTAAGTATGGTTCCGTACACAGGGTGGTGACTGACTCAGCCGATCATTAGCATTTTACATGTTTAATAATACTAATGAAATTTTCTGCTTCCCTAATCATATTAGAGAAAACGTTTCAAATAAAAGTTAAAGAGATTTTTCAATACAACACAAAACCACATAGTACCACTAACAATCACCCCATTCCAACAAAAAATAAATAAAATCCTAACTAGCCTCCAAACCAGTTTACCTGACCTTGAGGGAAAGCACACGAACAACATACCACCATGGAAGATGAATCCACCTAAATTTATTATGGAACTAACTAACCTCAAGAAATCAGATACATCGATAGACACTATAAAAGAACAGTACCACCAAGTGTGCAACCAATATCCACAAGCCGACATAATACACACAGACGGATCAAAAACTTCGAAAGGAACTGGAGGAGCTATAATAACAAAAGACAAAAAGACTAAATTTCACCTACCAGATGACATATCTATCTTTACGCAGAAGCATATAGCATACTGTATGCCTTAAATGACATAAGAACTTCACAACCAGAGAAGAAAGAATTTATTATATGCACGGATTCTCTAAGTGTAATACAACAAACAAATAAAATGTATAATAAATCACCAATCATCCAAAAAATCCAGGAATGTATACATCACGAAACAAAAAACAACAAAATCATGTTAATGTGGGTACCATCACACGCAGGCATAAAAGAAAACGAAGAGGCAGATCAGATGGCAAAAGAAGCTGTAGAGATAGAAGATACCAACCAAAGACTACCTCAAAAAAATTAAGACACAATTCACTGAACAATGGAATACTAGATGGACACAAATAACAGGAAACAAACTAAGAAACATTAAAACAGACACCTCAAAATGGACTAACATAAACAATCGGCGAGACCAAATAAAAATCACGAGACTTAGAATAGGACACACAAATTTAACACACAAACATATCATACAAAAAACAGAACCAGAAAAATGCAATGAGTGCAACATACCAATCACAGTGCAACACATAATACAAGAATGCCCAAAATATACGACCCAAAGAACGCAAAACAACATAGCCCAAACACTAGAAGAAAATCTAGGGAACAACATTGACCAACTGAAAAACATAATAAAATACTGTACCGACATCAACTTACTGACATACATATAAATTATTTATGTAAACTATGTAATACCTCAATATTGTATCGGGTACTAATAACCGGAGTAGTTGAAGTACTCACTATTTTTTAAATAAAAAAAAAAAAGAGATTTAATATCTTTATCTAAATCCGTGAAAAAAAATCCGTTTTACTTACTTAATAGAGGCGAGAAAGACGTTCAAAATAACAAAATTCATTTTGATATTGAATAACTATGGAAATTGAATTCAAGAAATTATTTAGGGTAAGTAAGTAAATATTTCACTGGTTACTTACTATAAAATCTGAATTATAGATTTCTTATAGATTCTTTTTACCCTTTATTAAAAGTGAAAAGAAATTTGTTCACTGATTCAAGTACAGATTTTAAATCTCTTCAAATTTTATATAAAATATTTTTCTCTGAAATAATTAAAGACGCACCAAATTACATAAGTATTATTTAACATGTGTTTCATAACTTCAGGTACATACGTTAATAGCATATGTTATTTGATATGGTGATTACGAATCAAAAAAATTTTTTTTTAATCGCGAAATTATTTTTCATGTTTCCCAGTCCAAAATTTTTCGTTGCCACTGTCACTGGGTGGATGATTATGTTAAAGTTATTAATTAAATAAAATTCTGTTATGAATAACTGCTAATAATTGAATTGTGTATTTATTCTTTCGTATAGTACGTCAGTAGGTCAATTTATTGTTTCTTTTGTGAATGATACATACATAACAGTGTAGAAGAAATAGGTGATTTGTTTTAAAAATGGATAACGCGCACGAATTTAGTGATAGTGAATTAGTGGACATAGTGCTAGCATATGGAGAGGCGAGACAAAATGCGAGATTAGCAGAGCGTATTTATGTGGAACGTTTTCCTCAAAGGCGGCATCCTAACCACCGTATGTTTGTTGGAATTACACAGCGCCTGCATGACATAGGATCTTTGCGACCTAATCGTGGTAGAGAGGGAGGCTATTGCCAAGTAAGAAATCGTCACATTGTTGAAGATGCAATTTTAAACGCTGTCCATGCTGACCCTGCAGTTAGCACAAGAAGAATATTACGACTTTTACATGTTCCACATTCCAGTGTTTGGAGAACTATTCGGAATCATGGTTATCATTCGTACCTTTTTCAAAGAGTGCATGGACTACTACAAACTGACCATCCAGCTCGGGTAAATTTTTGTGAGTGGCTTCTACAACAACATGCCCTAAATCAAAATTTCACCTTGCACATAATCTTCTCTGATGAAGCAAATTTTACGAGAGACGGAGTTTATAATTTTCATTACTCACATCACTGGTCGATTGAAAATCCGCATGTTATTGTAAGAAGCAATTTCCAGCAGCAATTTTCTTTGAATATCTAGGCTGGAATCATAAATGGAACGTTATTTGGTCCCTATGTTCTGCCTAATAGAATGAATGGTGTAAATTATTTATCTTTCTTGCAAAATAATTTTCCGGAGTTATTGAAAGATATTCCCTTAAATGTACGGCAGCATGCATGGTTCCAGCATGACGGTGCACCACCGCACTTTACACGTAATGTGCGCCAATACTTAACTCAAACCTTTGTGGATAGGTGGATAGGACGTGGTGGTGCTGTACAATGGCCTCCTAGATTTCTGGATCTAATTCCATTAGATTTTTATTCTTGGGGCTATTTCAAATCATTAGTTTATGATAACCAGGAAGCCCCTGAAACTCTGGAACAACTGAGGGAACGGGTTGAAAACGCTGCTAATTTTATGAGACATCATAATTCATTCTACGAAGCTTGCAGCGTGTCTTTAATTCACCGTGCTGCATTATGTATAGCAGAGAATGGCAACAATTTTGAGCAATTTTTGTAAAAATTATTCGAATTTTATGTTTTATTTATTTTGACATGTCAATTATTTCGAATACATAATAAACTATAATTATCGTTTCATTAAAAATAATTAAATTTTGTTTGTTTATTTTACTAGTATTATGTAATTTAAATTGTTGATTACCTACTTCATTGTTTGTGTTTAATAGGAAAGCGAATCCAGTGCAGTACTACAAAAAATATTTTAGATAAACAACCCTTAATTTTCCGAATTAAAAAAAATTCTTTTAAATTCGTAATCAGCATATCAAACAACATATACCATTAACGTATGTACTCGAAGTTATGAAACACCCTATATATATATATATATATATATATATATATATATATATATATATATATATATATATATATATATATATATAAATAAGTAGATATGAAGAGTGATCCCCTCCAAATATGGATCTAGAAATCTTCGAAAGAAGCGGCGCAGCTCCTCAAGGAAAACTTTTGTAAGATTGCTGTTGGCAGGAAATTGGCTGTCAATTTTGAGCATTGGTTGTGTTTGAATGCTTGAAGGTTAGATATTTTCGACCTGAATTGTTAACTGTATGCTCAGAAGAAAGTAAAATTGTGATATTTTCAGTTGCAGTGCACAACCAATAAATAAATATCAACTACACAAGGTTACAGAATTTTTCAAAGAACACAAATGTATTGTTTATATTTATAAATTCCTCGTATCCTAGTTTACGAATGATCTAATGTTAACAACATAAAAATTCCTAATATTTCATATTTGACAAATTTATCAGTAATTCCATTTAGTATATTTGCAAGCCATGCCTTCGTCTCGGTCTGTCACAATATACTCGCATTTACAAAAGTGAAGTTTCTGGTCTAGTGATAAAAGTAGTTATTAAAATATTTGCCAATGCACTTTCATCTAAAATAAGTTTTACTTTACAAAAAAATGTGCCTAAAACAGTCTGTTTTATTGAGTACTCAAGCGTTGCGATACGCTAACTAACGACAAGAATTAGAAGTACCACCATAAATTAGGGATATTTTGGAAGATGGAGAACCTACAGCAATTTCCGTAACGTGTTCCGAACCATTCTTGGATTGGAACTATCTTTCTAAAATAGTTTGTGCTGCGTTCCTCAACATTTCTATAAACCAGATTATGTATGTACATAAACACATAGTACCTAGAGATTCCTAAAAATAAAAGATACGGAAAATTTCCCGTGAAATTACCCGGGGAATTTCAAGAGATATTTCCTTCGGGAAATACCTATACCAAGAAATTTCAAATATGTATAAAAATTAAATCGTTTTCTTTAAACTCATTGTTAAAATTGCTTTTATAGTACTCTCTAAATAATGATCCAAAACGCACTAAACTACAGCAGACGTATGTTTAGTCATAACTTGTGATACACCGAATACCACATCGCTTATTGCAGGAGTAGGGGTAGCTAACAGACAGGCACAAGCGCGCAAGCAAACATCAAGGTCAAATTTATAGAATTAAAAAAAAATCCGGGAAAAACGGAACAAAATATTTCAATTATTTTATTGTTTTAGAATTTGGTGGGTAATAGCACTGTTTCTTAGTGTAATTGCCTGTTTCTACTTAATTACTACAACATGGGTTAAGTGGACAAATAATCCAGTGACTCTAAGTTTTGAGAGTGAGCAGTTCTCAATTGGATCAATTCCATTCCCTGCAGTAACAGTTTGTCCCGTAAATAAAATCTCGCAGACGGAATACAACTACACCGAAATGTTCCGAAATAGGGAGAACTTGACTGAAGATGAGTAAGATATTTCAAATTCATTTTAGTTATTAAATATTATTTATTCACGTATTGTAAAGTTATTATTATTTTAAAGTTTGTTATTTAGAATATTACAAGTACTTGTTTACTTAAATTTAAACAGTACATAAATTATTGTAATATAAACAAATTCAATTAGCATATTTATTTATTTATTTATTTATTTATTTATTTAAACCACTCAACAGGACTTACGTCCCAATTACAGAGGGTAATATTACAATATATATACATAATACACCAAAATTATAAATCATATTCCCATGGAACATAGCAGTACAAAAAGAAAAAAAAATGCAATATAATGTATTAAAATGACATGGAGATAACAGCGTAAGCGTAATAATAATTATGACAATTTGAAAAGAAAACAACAATTCACAATCGTTCTAAATAATTAGTTACCTTATGTTTGTAGACTATAAAGTTATCATTGAAAATGTCAATATCTACACTTTTAGAAAT
The DNA here is from genome assembly GCA_963942605.1 of Poecilus cupreus. Lineage (NCBI taxonomy): Eukaryota > Metazoa > Arthropoda > Insecta > Coleoptera > Carabidae > Poecilus > Poecilus cupreus. The sequence continues at coordinate 6,922,512 of OZ012728.1, forward strand.
ATCATTAAAGAATGAGCATATGCGCCTTATAGGGCATTTTAGTTCATAATTAACTTTTGCTAATGCAACATAAAATAAAGGTTTCTGTCTAGAATTACATGTGCGGGGAACGTTAAAATTAATGAGAGATAAAAGATTAGAGTCATTGATGCTATTATTAATTAGTTTGAACAAAAATACGCATGACTGTTGAATTCTACGATTTTCTAAAGACATCATGTTAAATTGAATAAGAGCAGTAGAGTAGTGAAAATGGTCATTTAGTAGAATATTTAATTTAAATTTATACCAGCTGTATCTTAAAAATTTCTTATGTACTCTCTCTATTGCTCTTATTGAGTTTTTATACAGAGGATTCCAAACTAAAAAACAATATTCAAGCTTGGAGCGAATGAAAGAGTTGGAGAGTGCTATTAACGTTTGTTGATTACGGAAGTGACGTGAATTCCGAATAATAAATCCAAGCTTTTTATGTGATTGTAGAACACAGTCATTCAAGTGAGAATTTAAATTGCATTTTTGATCAAACAATATTCCCAAATCTTTACAATTCGTAATTCTAGACAGATTATTATTATCCATTACATAATTGTACACTAAGGGTTGCTTCTTCATTGTATAAGACATTATTTTACATTTATCAATGTTAAATGGCAATTTGTAGGTTAAGGACCAAGTTAAGATATTATTAATATCTTCTTGTAATTGAGTACAATCTTCAACTGAATTGACTAATTTATAAATTTTTATATCATCAGCATAAAGTAAACAGTTTGAGTAAGAAACATGGTTAGTTATATCATTGATGAATAAATTAAAGAGAAGTGGACCAAGATTACTTCCTTGTGGAATACCGGATGTTGAAGTAAAAGAATTTGATTTATAATTATTGAGAAAAACATATAGATTACGATTTAATAAATATGAGGTAATGAAGGCTGATAATTCTTGCGAAAAATTAAAGTTAGATATAAGTTTTTGAACGAGTTCATAGTGATCAACTTTATCGAATGCCTTGGCGAAATCTGTGTAAATGACATCAACCTGGAAATTACTGCGTATAGAGTTTAAGGTAAATTCTGTGAAGGTGATGAGATTGGTGGTTGTAGATCTTCCGTGCATAAATCCGTGCTGTTTGTCAGAAATATTATTACTCACTGCCGTATATATATATTTGAAAATAATTTTTTCAAATACTTTTGAAATATTGGATAAAATGGCAATAGGACGGTAATTTTTTATATTGTCTTTATCACCTGATTTTAATATGGGAGTGATAAAAGTAGTTTTTAGGATAGAAGGGAACCTGTTTGTGGAAATAGAGAGGTTAAAGAGAATAATGAAGGGCTTGATGAATAGTTCACGGCATCCTTTAAGAATATACGCAGGCAAGAAATCAGGGCCGGGGTTACGCGAAGGTTTTAATTTATTAATTGAAATGCGGATGTCATCTTCAGATATAGATTTAATAGTAACTGGTTCTAAGGAAGAGTTGGATGGAGTATGTGGAAGTAGAGTAGAAGGGCTTGAAGCAGTATAGACAGAAGAAAAGTAGTCAGCGAAGCCTTGTACAATCGTTGGCGTGAAATTGAAATATTTATCATTAATGTACATTGTACCAGGCACACGAGTATTCCTTTTGAGATTGTTCAAATGACTCCAAATTCTCCTAGGATCATTTGAAATATTATTCTCAACATCAGATATGTACGAGAAATAAGCTAATTTTATATCTTTTTTTATTTTTGATCTTAATTGTTTGTACAAATTGAGATAGTGTGCGTCATTTGTTTTTTTGTATAGTTTATGATTTTTATCTTTAAGTTTTATATCTTTGATAATATCTTTAGAGAACCACGAAGGATATGGAGATGTTTTTTTAACTGTTTTTGGAATACATTTATCATAAATAGTGTACAAGATCTTATAAAATTCATTGAATGCTTCATTTACATCAGTATAGGTTAACAAAGTATCCCAATTAGTATCATTTAACATTTGATAAAATAGTTCAAAATTAGCAGCTCGAAAATTATATGTGGGTGTAGAGTTTAACGATGAATTTTGAAAATTAGTATCAAATTCTAGAGTAATGTTAAGTGCGGGGTGATATTTATCTTCAGGAACAAATGGACAAGAATCGAGGACTACTGTACATTTTAAATTGGAAATAACCACATCAAGAAGTCTATTATCTGCGTTATGAATGAAATTATGTTGTGAAGCAAAAAGGTAAGAGTGAAAGTTTAAAAAAGATGAAATGATATTATTAGTATAGAATGAGAATTTATTAATATTTAGGTCACCAACGATTATAAAGTCATTATACAGTATTTCAGGGATGGATTCAATGCATTCGTAAATGTAATTAAGTTGAATAATAGACGTCGCATATAAAAATACACACGAAATTTCTAAGTTATGTACGCAGCATGACGCTTGGAAACACTCTATTCAACTGTGTATTCAGCAGTCTGAATAACTCTTCCAAAATTTCAAAGTCATTATTATACTTGTCAACAAAAGTTTGTTTGAAATTATTTTAACAATACGTCATTAATACTATATTCTGTCACTTAACGTGGAACAAGTTTCGGGTTAAAGCATTCCTTAATTGAACCAGAAAAAAATTTCAGAATCGTGGTTGCATTTCGAAATGTGGTTCCTGATAAATCTTGATTACTTTTTATAACCGCGCATAACGAGTAATTGACGACCACAATTTGTTTGTTGCTGTTATGGTTAATTTCTGTTTTCTCATAGTTATATTTAAAATTGTATTTATAACGAAAGCCGTAGCGGTGGCTGGGCGTGTTAAAACGTTATACATTTCGTGACGTAAACAACCGTTCAGTCGGGGTTGGACTCTACCGGTCGGCAAGTGTGACTGTCGTTAAAATATCGCAATATCAGATATTTTATCACACTTGGGTGCTTCAGGCTAACCACTTGTTCACCTTAAATGTACGAGTAGTTCTAGCCGCATAAGAATATATCTGCTGTCGCTATGGTTACACTCTTGGAGAAGAGAAAATAAAGGAAAGGGCGTTAGCAAGCGATGGTGAAATTGTTTCCCTAACTGCAACCAGAACCGCTGTTATCGCTTTGTATGGCAACCATCCGCATTTGACAGCCGTACTGATTTTTCTGAACAATTATAAACCGCGCAAATCCCCACTCCAACCTCTACCCTATAATATAAGCTTACGCTCTCTCCTTTTCATTCTTTTCTCCAAAGTTACACTAATAGTGGCACAGATTGAGAATCACACCTACTATTTCAAAAACCACAACTTATGAACATAACAATAATATGAATGGATCACTAGAGCGATATGTATATCAATAATTCATATTTTAAACTTTGTCCTGCTCGCAATTTCGCAGGTTTATAACATTGTAACGTTACCACGTTCAGTGAAATTAGAGTATAACACAGTTTATTTAAGTTTCATTTAAGGTACGAATGCATTGGGATCTCGAGAACCGTAGGGGATACGAGATTGGTTAAATTAGACGAAAGTTGCCTGATTAGTAGGGTAGTCTGAACATGTATTTGTTTTTCCAATTGAATGCATAGGTTACTAGATATTGGCTATAATGTAAATTTTGCGATTTTCTTTTTTTGCTGATAACTTCGTTGTATAACATAATACGAGATTTTGGTTTGCACTTTCTTATGACACTTTTTAATGGTGAATTTGCAGAAGATCTCAAAATTTTTTATATCTAATACAATACACAATAACAAGACCATTTTTAAAAATTTCAGACTATTTTCTATTTGTCTACATAGTCGCCACATCTTTCAATACATTTCGTATAATAAATTACAAGCTTTTTAATTCTTAAATGATTTTCGTCCAGTTTGTTGAAGTACTGAGACACGGCGCCTGAGATCTCTTGCGCCTAATCGAATCGCTGGCCCCCAAACGCTCCCATCATAGCGGTGAATAGGTGATAGTCACTTGGGGCATTGTTAAGCGAGAAGGGGGATGCTCGAAAATTTTCCATTTAATTTTTTTTTCAATTTTTCGGTGAGGTACCCATTGCGTGCTTACTTTACGCAGTTGAAATTCATCGTGAATGATGGTTCGAATGGAAGATCGACTACATTCACCTCCATTTCGAAGTTTTTTTGGACAACACGTCCAGGGTATACCGCGAATCTTCCTCTATCAGCTGTTTCACAAGGGCAACGTTCTTCTCGTTGACTGCGTGAGCTGGTCGCCCTTAGCGCACTTCGTCGTGCAAACCTTCGCGCCAATTTAAAAACGCTGATCGCCAATGCTCTACCATCTGCAGGCTCATGCATTTATCGCCGTAAACAAAACATAATTCTCGATAAATTTCTGTGGCAGTGAAATTTTTGGCGGTAAAAAAATGTATTATTCTTCCCGGTTCATATTTGGACGCAAATTTTATCGGCATCTCCATGATAAAATGTTATAAAACACGCAACAATTGACTGACCAGACTCTGCGATGTACTGAACTAATCAGAATACATGAGAGAACACGTTCGTGAAATTGTATAGTTCTACCTTGTTCGCAAGAGCGATGCTAGCGTCATTAAACTTACTTTCTGAACGACCCTCGTATATTAACTATCTATTATTATCTTTTAAAAATAATACCTGGTGAAGTTCAGGATTTTGTGATTCTAGTAAGTGAATTCCGTCAAACTTATCTCTAAATTGTAATGCAATACCTTGAGATAATTCTAAGTCTTTACTCATATAGTGCGCTAAACTACTTTCAGTTGGAGCATCAAATAAATCTCCTTTTACTTCAAGTAAATTTTTACAATCAAAATTTTGAGTTTGCTTCTTATCTAAATAGTCTTGGTATAGAGCCAAGAGAGAGTCACTGTCAGAAAATTGTAAGGTGTTTGGAATTTTATCATTATTTTCTTGATGAATTCGGCTTAGAGCATCAGCATTAGTATTTTGTTTTCCTTTTTTGTAAATTATTTCGTAGTCAAATTCCTCTAACTTTAACCGCCAACGTATTAATTTTTGGCTACATTGTTTAAGGGAAAAAAACCATTGGAGTGGTCGGTGGTCTGTATATATTTTGAACTTTCTGCCGAATAGGTATGGTCGAAAATACTGAGTTGTCCAAATTATTGCTAACAATTCTTTTTCTATGGTGGAATAGTTTAATTCTGTGTCGTTAAGAGTTCTGCTCGCGTAAGCAACGGGCAGTTTGTTACCCAGGCTGCCTTGAGATAGTACAGCTCCGATGGCGACGTTGCTGGCGTCACACGTTAGGTTGAATTCCTCATCAAAGTTGGGATATTGGAGTTGCGGTTCGTTAGTCAAAAGATTTTTACAAATTTCGAAACATTGTCTTTATTCAGGGTTATTAATGTCAATTATTGAATCTTAATAGCCTAAAAGTCCTAGGAATCCTTTTATTTGTTTTGTGGTTTTTGTTATAGGATAATTTAGAATTGCCGAAATTTTATCAGGGTTCGGTTTGACACCGTCTGGGGTAATTATGTGTCCAAGATACGCGACTTCTTTCTTTAAAAATTCTGATTTGTCAATCTGAAATTTGAAATTTGCATTTTTATGGTGTTCAAATACGAGTTTTAAATTATTAACGTGTTCTTGTAAGCTTGTGCTGAAAACAATTATGTCGTCTAAGTAAACTAAACATTTGTCATTGGTCAGTCCTCATAAAATGTTATCCATTACTCTTTGGAATATCGCAGGTGCGCTTTTCAATCCAAAGGGCATGCGTAAGAATTGATAGTGTCCGTCTTCGGTGTTAAACGCGGTTTTTTGTATGTCGCTCTCGTCCATTTATATTTGATGAAATCCCGATGCTAGGTCGAGTGGCTTAAAATATTGACAACGTCCTAATTTGTCTAGTAAGTCGCTAATATTGGGTAAGGGATATTTGTCTCCGATTGTCTTTTCATTAAGTTTCCTATAGTCAATTACGATTCGCCATTTCCATTTGCCACTCGCGTCTAATTTTTTTGGTACAACCCAAATAGGCGAGGACCTTGGTGAATTTGAGGGTCTGATAATATTCTGGTCAAGCATTCTGAGAATTTGAGATCTAACTTCCTCTTTATGAATGTTTGGATATTTATAAAATTGGTAATTCGTTGCTTGTTTTTATGGTGTGCTTAATCTGATTAGTAAAAGATAAATTTTGATCTTCTGAATAAAAAATATCAGAGTATTCATCTAATAATTGTATTATTGCTGTTTTTTCTTCTACATTCATATGATCTAACTTAATTTTGGACATATCAAAATATGACTTTATAGAATAATTAAAATTTAAATTAGGACTACTATATGTTTCGCATTGATTCATTTTTTCAACAGTTATGGGATTTTTTTGTTTAAAATTTATTTTTTCTTCAGAAAAATTAATAAGGGTGCATAATGCTTGAAAATTACTTGCGACAGAGACGCATTCAGGTATTAATGTGTTTTTAGTTTTTATTCTCGGTATCAAGATTGTTCTGTTTTTAAAGCCGACTTTGACTTTTATAACTTTCTCAGTATTAGGTTCTACTGTATTATTATTATTAAACGTTATATTATTATTATTATTCGAATTTTCAGGGTGATCGTAATACTGAATTTTAATTTTACAATTAGGAGTTATAATTAAATCGTTATGAATATCTATAATAATTTTTAGCAATATCAAGTCTAAACCCAAAAGTAAATCAAACTGATCATGAAATTTAAATAAATGGTATTTTAAATCTAGATTTGGATAGTTATATAAATATAAAACATAGTTGAAATATGCTATTTCGACTCCGTAAATTGTAAAGTGTAAAAAACTCAGTTATACAGCATTTATTCGTCTTACATAACCGACGTTTCGGTTTACACTTAAACCTTCACGATCTAAAGTTTACAACAATATACTTAATATACAATAGAGACACACTTACTAGTAAGATCTTGCAACAAACAATCATGTAAGAAATACTTTCGTAAGCAATCATTCAGTTTTTTGAAAACTTCGTACATACAAAAGCAAAGTAATGATCTCAAAACTGACAACGGGATGAAGCCGAAAAATATACAGAGAGATAAATAAACTTAGTTTGGTCTTAAATTCGCTCTTTCGTTTTTTGAATTTTTCCAGAACTCCAAAATATACATTACTAAAACCTTGGATATCCATCCCGGAATTGACGTTGTTTCTGTTGTCGCTAATATGTAATATTTCCAAGAACAGACCTTTGGACCAGTTGGATTCTTCTTCCAGGATTTAATGTAGTAAATGTAAACCAAAATGTCGTTTATGTAAGAAGGATAAATGCTGTATGACTGAGATTTCGAGTATCTTTTACACTTTACAATTTACACAGTTAAAATAACATCCAGTTGAACTAGGTTTTATATTAAAATTAATGAATCCGGTTTTAAGTGTGGTTCATTATAATGATATATTTTTGTTTCTCCTATATAGATATAATTGTAACTAGTTAAAATGCAGTATTCAGTAATAATACACACAATTCAGGTTGCGGAAAGTGTCCAGTTTTTCCGTGGAATGCATTTTATCCATTTATCAAAATAATCCTTGTTTCTTGGCAATTGAAATGTAGGTATATTTTCTAAAATACTAAGATAATTGCTTATACAAGCTGGTACACAACATTTCTGAGGCATTTTGTATTAATATAATCACTTATAATATCAACAAATAATAAATTAACAGTGAAACTGTATAAAAACACAGGGAATTCTATTGCACTGCAGCCAAAAGTCGGCCTCGTGACGTCACGTTCCCCCACTACCACACTCCCGCCTGTATAGAGACCGCCGTGGGTGGGTTCTTTGCCCGCTTTAATTGGCCTATTAGCTCTTTCAAACCTTTTAATAAAATTCTGAGAACATAATTCCGAAAATAATTTATCATTATGACGGAAGCTTCAGGGGTTGCATTAGTACTTATGTAAGATATTTGTAGGTTTAGCAAGTATTGTAAACTGCTATAAAAATCAAATACGGATTCGTTTGGTTCTTGTTTCAATGCAGTTATTTCAATATTAAGAGTAAACCAGTCTCTTTTGTCTGCGTACGTGTTAATTAACGCCGCTTTTAAATGGTCCTATGTTTCAATAGTGCAACTAGGAATATTTACAGCTGCCTAACCTTTAATTTTTGACCTAATTTTACTCATCAAATATTCATTTTGAAAGTCATTAGGGTCAGCTACATTATAAAATTTTGTTACTAATTTTTGTGATATATATAAAAATCTAGATAGTAATTCTCTTTCTCCGTGAAAATCTGGGATCATGTCCAGGTATTCTTTTTTTTTAAGGGAGAGCCATATTTAATAAGGGGTTTCTTAATAAGTTTCGATTATTTAATGGAGATAATGGATTTAAATTACGATCTTCCGGATCGGAGTCAGATTCAGAACTGGACTCTGATGAAGGGATTGTTTCCCGAAATGACATAAATGTGTACTCACAAGAGCGTCAATGTCCACGACATGTGCGTTGAAGATGGTCACTGGTGTTGTAGTCGAACAAGACGGTCCCGTGCTCGCTGTCCTCTCAGTGGATGGGGAAACGTTCTTGTGCTCGTTCTTCTCGGCAGTTGATGTTCGCTCAGCTGGCGTGAAGATGCAGGATTTCCAATGAAGTTGTCTCGAAGTGTTGATTTCACAACACGTAGAAATTGTTCGATTGTCGAATAAATCACAATGTGAAACAAATTATATTCGTTAATTTGTTTCGACAATCCTACCGACTGCGCCACCTAAGTTTCAAGATTTTTCGATTGGGTTTTTATAAAATTATTTATTGTACATAAAAAAGTACGTGTGAATACAACAAGTTCTGAATCTAAACTTAACTAACTTACAATACATTTATCATACATCATCTACAAACTATTACAGTTTACGGTACCATGGAAAAGTACTAAGAAATGTCCGACTCAGCAATTTATGGTGGTTGAGTGTTCTGTATCTCCTCCCCTATCAGAATGGCGCTTCTCCTGGAAGCTCGATTGGGGTAGTCCGAGGGGTAGTTCGGGTGTTCGATGTATCTTCGTTCGGTTGTCCTCTTGATCTCTGCATGTATCGTCTTATTACGAAGTATCCCATGGTTAGGACGATGAAAGAATTTATTTATTTATTTATTTATTTATTGGAATTCGGGCTCTCAACAGGACAAGTCCCAATAAAAGAGAACCTCAAGTTACAAAGTGAGTACAAAGACTATGAATAATTTATCAAACATATAAAGAAAAATAAAATAAGTAATTATATATAAATACATTAACTAAGAAATCTACTTAAACAACGTTTAAAGGTTAACAATGAAGTTGAAAATATATCCGGTAAATTGAATTTGGTATTTAGTTCGTTAAATGTATTGCTTATTCTAATAACAGGAGAATTAAGAAATGAGTTTGTTTTACAGCGACCAATGGCAAACAGATTATGATACCTAGAATTATGGCTACGAATTTTGAAATTAAATTTGGATAGTAAGTATGGCGAATCGATAGAATTTTGAAAAAGTTTATAAAGAAAAGTGAGGTCTTTAAGTTTTCTTCTGCTATCCAAATTTAGTAGATTTACTCTATATGCTGGAAACCTGTATCTTAAAAATCTTAGAAATTTATTTTGAATTTTGTCTATCCTATTTATATAAATTGTATACCATGGACTCCAACATATAGAGGCAAATTCTAATTGACTTCTAACTAGACTATAATATAAGAATAACAGTGTGGATGGATGCTTGAAATTTGAACTTGCTCTTATTAGAAAGCCAAGCATCTTGAAAGCTTTTTTAACAATGTTATCTATATGTTGGTCGAACATGAATTTACTGTCAAATAAAACACCTAAATCTCTAATGCTGTAAACTTTATTAATTATATTTCCATCCAAATGGTAATTATAATTGAAATTATTTCTGTTTCTTGTGAATTTCACATAACTACATTTGGATATGTTAAGTATTAATTTATGATTGCTACAATATTCCACGAATCTGTTAAGATCATCCTGCATAGCATGGAGATCATTCTCACTTTCAATTGTATGGTAAATCTTTAAGTCATCGGCAAACATAATAAATTTAGCAAATTTGAAACATTCTGAGATATTGTTAATAAAAAGAATGAAAAGTAGGGGTCCAAGATGAGAACCCTGTGGTACACCTGATGTAACGTGCACATCGTTAGATTTGAATCCATTCAAAACAACACGTTGCTTTCTGTTCGATAGATAAGATTTAAACCAGTTCAACAAATCTCCGCCCACACCAACTTCAGAAAGTCTGGAAATGAGTAGATGATGCGGTATTTTATCAAATGCCTTACTGAAGTCGGTGTAGATGACATCAACTTCTACTTGATTATCCATGGCTTGTAGTATATATTCGCAATATTCTAATAGATTTGTTTCTATGGATCGGCCAGAAACGAAACCATGTTGTTGGGGAATGATGTAATGTTTCATTGTAGAATATAACTCCTTATAAATAATTTTTTCAAAAATTTTCTCGAAAACACAAAGTTTAGAAATTGGTCTATAATTTTCTATTAGGTTTTTGCTACCGTTTTTAAATACTGGTACTACGTAGGCAACTTTCCAAGCATCAGGGAAATGACAATCATGTAAGGATTTTCTGTAAATTATAGCTAGGGGCGTGCACAATGTAGTGGCACATTTTTTTATAAAAATGGCAGGGATATCATCTGGACCCGCACCTTTATTCACATCAAGATTTAATAGAGCATTTTGGACCATGTCATCGGTAATTTCTATACAGTTTAAGTGAGGGAATGAATTGTTATGATTAATATCGCAAGAACTATTGTTTACATCACTAGGAACAAATACGGATTCAAAATATTTGGAAAACAAATTGCAAGCCTCCATACCACTATTACTAGTAAATTGATTATAATGCATAGTTTTAGGTACATTTACAGATTTTTTATTTGTGGAAGAGATATAAGACCAAAATTTTTTACAGTTTTCAGGTATTTGCCTTTCTATATTAGAAACATAATCGTCGAAACATTTCTGTTTTATAAGTTTAAACCGTTTCCTCAACAAAGAGAATTCATTATACAAAATTTTGGTCTTATAGATTTTAAATTTTTTGTGGGCTTTATTTTTCTCTTTGATTAATTTTATTAGTTCCGGGGTAAACCAGACAGGATATATTTTAGAACCAATATATTTAGTGGGAACGTATTGGTCAATACATGATCTTATAATTTTATAGAATTCAGATACTGATTCATCTACATTGAGGCCATAAAACACATTGGACCAGTTTATTTGTTTGAAGTGATTATTAATATCATCATAATTGGCAGAATTATATTTATACATTTTTCTAGAATTTTGTTCTAAACTATCATTTACTTTTACATGGAAATATATATCTAATGGAGGATGATGCTGGTAATCTAATTTACTTAAAGGATTGTTACATTCAAATACTTGGATATGATCATTATTTGACAAAACTAAATCTAATATTCTATTATTCTTATTGTTAATGTTATTGAATTGATTAATACTGCAGTATGAAATAGTATCAACAAGATCATTGTCTGGTTTATAGTTAGAGGTAGAAGGCGAAAGGTATGATACATTGTCTTGCAAGTTCCATTTTAAATATGGCAAATTGAAGTCACCGCAAACTAAAAATTTACTATTTGCATTGCTGTCTATTATTGTTGATAATTTGTTCAAAAAGATATTAAGCGCACTAACGTCACCAGGTGGCAAATATACACAACAAATATACAAGGTAAAGTGAATATTGAGAGTGACACTTATCCAGACGTCTTCGGCCTCGGTGTGCCACTCGTTCATTGTAGTATGGGGCAGTCTGTTGTGGATCCCAATGAGGACACCACCGCCATCTGATTTGGTAGAACTAGATGAGGATCTGTCTCTTCGCACAACATTAAATTCAGTAGGGAAAAGTTCACTGTCATTTATACTGGAATTTAGATTAGTTTCTGTGAGACAAATAATGTCATAATCACTTTCACAAATATTTAGACGTAATTCGTTAGTTTTGGTTCTTAAACCACGCACATTTTGATAGTAGATTGACAGTACCATAATTTAATAATAAATTATAATAAGAAGTATTTTATTAAAGGTGATTAAAGTTTTAAAATGTCTTCCTCGCGGTTAATGTGAACGATACGGGAATTATCATCTTTCCGAGCAAATATTTTACAGTTTTTGGTCCATATATATTTATATCCTTTATTTCTAAGTGTTTCACGAGTATTTTTAAATAGAGCATTATTGTATGGTGAAAGATGGTCAGTAACAAAGATTCTGTTTTCAGCATCATTTGGAAAGAATAATTTAGTTGTCAGATTTTTATTTTGTTTAGCCGCAGCAAGAAATTCATCTTTAACAATTCGCGAATTAAACTTGGCAACAATTAAAGCTGGTTTCTTATCTTTCATGGTTTTAGGTAATCTGTGCGCTGCGTCCAGATGATCAATTGTAACATTTACACCAAAGCTCTTACTCATATTTAAAATTATATTGTTTATATTTTCAGATTTATTCTCCGGGATATTATGTATAACGATATTATTTAATCGGGAATATTGCTCGATATCATTTATTCTATTTTCAAGTTTTTTAATATTAGTTTTAAGTACAACATTTTCGGTCTTAATTTTATCATGTGTATTTACTTTGTTTTCCAAATCTTTTAATTTAAATTCAAAATCAGTAATTTTGTCACAGCAGAAACTAATTGATTTGGTTATTGTATCAAGTTTATCGTTCATCTGCTGCAATAATTCACTCTTGAATTTATTTAGTAATTCTCCGATGTCATTTAAATTAGAGGATTTCAGTATTTCATTTGTATCACTGTCATCATTAACAATAGAAGTATAAGTTTTAGAATCTTTACGACACTTTTCACACTTCCAAGAGAATTCTTGTGATTCAATAGATTTAAGTTTTTCGTCGGTGATATTCATACAGATGGGATGATATATCGCACTGCATTTAAAACATTTAACGCCTGGGTTTCTGTTGCCGCCTACAGGTCGTTGACACTTTCTGCATGACTTCGACATCGTCAGCTGATACTCAAGGTTCAAGCGTGTTTAATTAGGAACTTTTAATTTTTAATATTTTTGCAATAGGTTTTATACTCTTTTTTACACAAAAACTCAAATTCACACACTGTACACAATGTTGACACTATATCAAATGTATCAAACGATAGGACAAGAATTATGCCACACACTTGTTACAATTAAGAAAAGTTTAAAGTACAAAAAACCACTACAATTTGCAATAACTAGCAGACAAAAAATACACGTGCTTCACACTCAACAACTTCAACAAAAAAAGAATACAACAGTATTGTCCAAAGACTTGGGATATGCATTTGTGTATATCTTCCTTTATTGGTACGATTGGATTGAAGGATATATCGTTAAGTTTTATAGGATTTAAATTTATGGAATAATTAGAGATCTTATGTGATGGGATATTATAGTTTAATTTGGATAGGAAACTATCAGAGCTACGAGGTCGGTTAAATTAACAAACAATTTCTATATTATAAGACAATTAAAATGACCAGTGGTTCTCAAAATGCGGGGTGCAACTTTCTTATTTTAAATGGCAACCTACTTTTTTTATTTGCTTATTCGATTCAGTATTTTTTTTTTTAATTCAATGATATTCACATGTAATGACCAAATATTACAAAATATTTGAGAAAAATGCATAATTAAAAATGTATCATTTTTATTTAAATATGCATATACAAAGTTTGCCATGGAAGAAAACAAATAAATCAAACAATTTTTAATATTAGTTTTTTCGAGTGTACCTCTGTATTTCTGTATTGCAACAACTAAACTAATAATTATTCTCATAATTACAGCTTTTTCAACTATTTCTGCATTTGATTTATTTGTTTTTTTCCATAGCAAACTTTGTATATGCATATTTAAATAAAAATGAAACATTTTTAATTTTGCATTTTTCTCAAATATTTTGTAATATTTGATCATTACATGTGCATATCATTGAATTCAGAAAAAAATTCTGAATCGAATAAGCAAATAAAAAAAAATAGGTTGCCATTTAAAATAAGATAGTTGCATCCCGCATTTTGAGAACCACTGGTCTAAAAAAATTCTTGTTTCGCTCATTTTAATTGTCTTATAATAAAGAAATTGTTTGCTAATTTAACCGACCTCGTAGCTCTTATAGTTCTCGAAATAGCAATAGTGTACCACTTAAAATGAACACTATATATATATATATATATATATATATATATATATATATATATATATATATATATATATATATATATATATGTAAGGTTTTTACTTTTATCTTTTTTTTAAATCTATATTGCACGAGCTACTCAACTGCTTGCTTAACCGACCATATACCACTAAATATTTGTATTTACTAAAACAATGTAGTTCAAAACTCATTCGTAGGCGCCTCTGAGTGGCAAGTGTACTAAAAGTGCCAACTACCAATGCCCAAGTGAATATCATCCCCATCACATCTATCATGTGAAGAAGACATTCTACTACGAATCAACTCCAGTCTGTGCCATTATACTAAACTAAACGTTCAGAAAAGTCATATCGAAATCATATCAGAAATTAATCAGTATTTGGCAGTTTTCCCAAAAGAAGAAAAGTTAAATGAGAAGTGCGCGGACAGTGTCAGTGTTAAAAATTTGGTAGGCGTTTATTTATTAAAAGAAAATAATTGTGTTATTCAATTTCAACAAAAGACATTGACTTATTTTGATAAAACAGAAGACACCCCATTCATATTACCAAAAATAACTTCTAAACTTCTAGATCATAAAGTTTCAAATGTAACAATAGATTTACGAAACTTAAAATTTCAAGATATCCCTTTGAACCCATTAATTACTACAAAACCTGATAAGGAACTGTATTTTAATTAATTTAATTAATTAATTAGAGATAGAATTATGTTTGTTAGTTCGTAGATTTAGTCTTGATATGTACTTGGAACATGTAACATCTGAATTAGAAGGTTTTATTAAAATAAAATCTTTTTTAAAAACACATCGTCGATTAGTAATAAATTAATTAAAACGATATTTATTTAAACAAGCGCTGTTCATTTCTACTGATATATTTTATTTATCTTCACACGCTTAAACTTCACACCCAGACTGATTCTTATATCAATACACTGACCGTTTATAAAAGACTGATATAGTCCGAAAGATGTAACTTGGCGAGCAAAAGGAATACAGTTTGGTACACTGTATCTATGATACGTTCTGTCAAAAATATTCTTTTACTTAGACGTCGCACAGTCTGAAAAGTGTAACAATGCACTTCTGTGCGCACATAGGCATATAATTTTTTTTTTTTGCAATAATAATTTCGCAGCCACACTATAGACCCCGAAATTGTATTTCTCGTCTGTTGTTATGGTAACGGCCGCAAAATCTAGAATGATTGTTTTTTACCCTATTTCGCGGCCGCTACCATAACAACGGCCGCGAAATAGGGTAAAAAGCAATCATTTTGAAACCTGGGAGTTGACACTATTTTTTCAAAACTAATTGTTTTGTTTATCAAATGTCAATCCAATAGCCATTTTCTATTTAAAATAATTCTGTTTAAAATTTGTAATGCATATATTTTACGGTTGCACAAAAAATAGAGTTTACACCTTGTCTGCAAAATTCTTTATCACCTTCGAGATTGTCTTGCCTCGGACGCAAGCGGCCTCGGCGACAATATTTCTCTTGGTACGCTAAAGAGTGATTTTGCAGCCTTGGTATACAAGTAACTATTTTCAAATTACTATGTTTTTTTTTAATCATTATAACATGTTAGTGGTTTTTGTTGATGTTTAACTTGAAAAGAGAATAAGGCTAATATATCTTTCATAAAAATATCACTTTTAAAATCATTTATTTATTACATCACTTTTTTTTTATATTACATTGTTTACTTAGATACAAATTATTATAATGTAAAACACTTCCTCTCATTGAATAATTTGTGACGTTTTTCTAAGTTGAAGGCAGTCCTATTTTCTTGTATAAGTCTTGTAGTTTAGGTCTGTGCAGTGGTTTTGTTAGAACGTCAGCTAGTTGGTAATCTGTAGATACTCTTTTGATTGCTATTTCGCCTGCATTACCTAGTTTTCTTACAAAGACATGTCTTATTTTTATGTGCTTTGTACTGCGGTGGTATTCAGGATTCTGTGCCAGTCGCATTGCTGCCTCGTTGTCAAGTTGCAGATCTAGTAGTCCATTTAGTTTGATGATTCCTCCAAGAAAACGTTTCAACCAACATTTCTCGTGCTGCCTCTCTCGCTTCTACAACCTCTGCTTCAGTTGTTGATATTGCAACCGATGCTTGTCTTGACTAAACCAGGATATTGCTCCTCCTCCATATAGGCAAAGTACCCCTGATGTCAACCGTCCTGTAGATTCATCACCTCCGTGGTCAGCATCAATAAAACATTCAATCATACTACGTTTATAATTTGACTTATAAACAATTCCATGATTAATTGTGCCCTTAAGATATCGTAGTATTCATTTCACTCGAATCCCTTTCACTCTTGGTAGGATATTATAAACATTTTGAAGCAACAACTACTGCGTAAGCAATATCTAGCCGAGTCATCAAATACATTAATGCTCCAACTACTTGCCTGTAAGGGTAGTCTTCGTTTTTAAAATTACCTTCTACTTCGTCCAATTCATTAATCTCTTTAATACCTAATAGGTGTAAATATATATTTGCATTCGCTCATGCCAAAACGCTCCAGGATCTTCTTTGTGTAAGACTTCTACTGTATTTTATTTGAATCATCTTCATTATAATCAATTTCTAAACCTAAAAAATATGAAACAGGTTTTGAAGTAATTTTAAATCCCATTTTCAAATTTGTTATAAGTTTATCCAATAAAGTTCTGTTTGTTGCTGCTATTAAGCCATCAACATATAGCGCTGTTAGCAATTTGTCTGACCATTTGTTTGAAATGAACAAGCAATGATCAACATCGCTTCTTTTAAATCCTAATTTAAGTAGAAACTCTCCGAATCGCTTGTTCCAGCATCTGGGTGCTTGCTATGAAGACTTCTCTTAAGACGACACACCATATCAGAACAATCTTTATATCCTTCTTGCTGTTGCATATAGATTTCTTCGTCGAGCTTACCATATGAAAAAGCCATTGATACGTCGATTTGTACCAGTAACATTTTCTCATCAGCTGCGACGCTCAGTATAGATCTAATGGTTCCAGTTCTAGTCACAAAGTAATAACATAGGAAGAGACAAAACTCAATGTATTAAAATCGAAGTGTTGACAGCAGCGCACCACTACTAGGTGGAAGAACTAGAATGACAGGTAGCGATTTCATTGGTATTTGGTACATTCAAAATTAAAAACATTTATTGAAATAAAAGTTTAAAAAGAGATATGTATATTTTATTTAATATATATTTTACATAATAAATATATATCTATTATGTACATAAACAAAAAAAAAATGGACAATATGAATGAATGCTATTTGCTGCTCATATAGTGTGGTTCCGGGTGACGATTTTTTAAATAAGATGCCTACATGTGGAGGACGTAATAGCTTCGCAGATTTGGTATCAAGCTTGATGTGTAGTTTGAAAAAATACGGTTTTGTTTGATTTTAAATTGGCTTTATTGTTCCTGAAAATTATTATATTATAAAATAATTAAAATTAGGAATGTCGCAAATACTTACTTTTATGATTAATTTCAGTATATTTAAAGGTTTTCCATGGTTTGTGACTTTAAGTTGCTTATCAGCTTGTTTAATTTTATAGTTAATGTCAGTAACACACAGATTGTATTTTTTTAAATGACAGATTGAAGTTTTAATTTGACAGTATAAACAAAATGCGTTTTGTTTACTACCTATTACTAGATGTAAAAATACAAAACAATGCAGTTTTAGTTTTCCAGGCAGTTGTGGCGGCGCTGCTGCTAACCAACTAAAAATGAACATGAGTTTTACCCCCGTAGTTCTAGCTACTGGACTAAATGTCTGATCATAGTCAACGCCTTTTCGCTGTAAAGATACTTAATGCAACCGGACACGAAATAAGCATTTCGCATCCGCAAAATAGACCAAGAAATTGAATTTCGCGGCTGTTGTTATGGTAACGGCGGCGAAATCTAAAATGATTGTTTTGTACCCTATTTCGCGTCTGTTGTTAATGGTAACGGACGCGAAATAGGGTAAAAACAATCATTTTGACACTTGAGAATTGGCATTATATTTCAAAACTAATTGTTTTGTTTATCAAATGTCAATCCCATAGCCACTTTCTATTTACAATAAAATTGTTTAAAATTTGTAATAACATATTTTTTACGGTCGCACAAAAAATATTGTGTACACCTTGTCCGCGAAATCCTTTATCGCCCTCGACATTGTCCTGCCTCGGCCGCAAGCAACCTCGGCGACAACTTTTCTCTCGGTACGCTAAAGAGTGATTTCGCGGCCTTGGTATACAAATAACTATTAATCACGAGTCTAGTTTATACTTATCAATCGAACCATCTAGATTTGTTTTGATTCTGTATACCCATTTACATGGTATTGCCTTTCTTCCATTAGGTAATTTCTCCAAAGTCCATGCCTGATTTTCCTTTAAAGTTTTTATTTCACTGTCAATTACCTTTTTTCAATTTTCCCTCATTTCACTTTGTATTGTCTTAGTGTACTGTAACGTTCGTTGGTGTCAAAAGATTTTTTATTTAAACAATAAGAAATATTATTAATAACAAACAATTAATAATTATTATAATAAATAAAAAAAGTAAATTAATAATAAATAATTATAATAAACAGTAAATAGTTAATTAACACTAAGTATATAACACTAAAATAACGAATACAAAAAACTTATAAACTAACTTATCACTACTATAATTAAACACTATTATTTATATTAACTAGCCGAGCGATATTTATTTACGACGATATATTTATTTTCACACCGAGCGGTATATTTATATTCACAAGTTCTTCCGCAGAACTTCGGAGTCGACTAAGTCATCTGACTTACTGACTCAACTCGACTAACTGAGTCCGAGTCATCTAAAAGACTCACTGCTCGGGAGTCATCTGAAAGACTGACTGAGTCTCACTGACTGACTGCTCGGGAGTCAAGTAACTGACTGCGTCTCACTGACTGCTCGGGAGTCATCTGAAAGACTGATTTGCTCGGGAGTCAAGTAACTGACTGACTGCTCGGGAGTCAAGTAACTGACTGAGTCTCACTGACTGCTCGGAAGTCATCTGAAAGACTCACTGCTCGGGAGTCATCTAAAAGACTGACAGACCACTCGGGAGTCATCTAAGAGACTGACTGCCTGACGGCTACCGGCGATTCCTTTTATATCTGGCGTTCCTTGTTTCTGGAAGGTTCTGGAATATTTCCTATTGTGGAGCAAACGACTTGTTCGAACCAGCAAGCGTTGAGTCATTCACTCAGCCGCGCGGCGTGGCGGCGCGGCTTCCCTATTGTGGAGCAAATGACTTGTTCGAACTCGCAGCGTTGCGTCATCACTCGGCCGCGCGGCGTGGCGGCGTAGGCCCGCAAGCTTCGACTTGTCGCTGCCGTGTTCGTTACAGTACGAAGTTGGTTCCACCATATCCAACAAATTTACTTCAGTTGGCACCAAACATGTTTCAAATTTTAGAACGATCACGTAGTTGTATACTACTTCTTTCTTCTCCTTCGTTCTGAATTTTTATAAACATATCCTCTTCTCTAACTTTGTTTTCACTCTCTTCTTTTAGTTTATTTTCGTTTTTTTCTTTTCCTAAAACAACTGGATTATTATTTATAGAAATTTCTGTCTTTTCGTTTTCAATTAATCGTTTCTCGCTGAAAATAACGTTCCGGAATGACTAACTTATTATTTTCCCTTGTCCATATATGATATCTATCGTCGTTATCGTAACCTATTAAAATTCCTTTCTGAGCTTTTTTTATCCATTTTCTTTCTTTGTTGTTTCGGAATATGAACAAAACACGTACTTCCTATAATACGTAAATGCTTTAAGCATGATTTCTTACCTGGCCACAACCCTTGCGGAATATTATTATAAGCATGCATGATGGAGCATGCTGCTTCAACCACAGTCCTATTTCGCGTTCGCTACATCCATTCTGCTCTGGTGTATAAGGCATAAGTCTCTGCTTTATTCCATTCTTCTGCAGAATTTTTCTGACGACACCACTATCAAATTCACCGCCATTGTCGCTTAGTAGTTCTTTAATAATATGTCCTGCGACTTTTGTTTCCATTAGCATTTGTTCTAGTTTCACTGGTACCTCAGATTTTTCTTTAATAAAATAATTGTGTCTAAAACGGCTTAAATCATCTTTAAATAGCACAAAATATCGAAAGCCTGACATAGAATGTAGAAATGGTTCACATATGTCCGTATAATGAGCTCTCCTGGTTTAGTTACTCGCTCTTGAATTTTAACCGGTGTGCTTTTCTATATATGCACCAATTCTACATTGACTCTCCAATTCTCGAAAAATTATATTTTTCACATACCTTTTATTCTGATGACCAAATCTTTCGTGGTACAACTGCAGCATATTTTCTTCTTTTAACAAATTTATATCAACTGGTGTCTTTGGTTTCATATACCTGAATTCCAATTTATATTGTAACGGGCCAGTACGACCCTGGACAGACAGCACGCGACGATGACTCATCGTTTGGGAAGGTTCTAGTGATGTTCTATGGTAGAAGCATCTAGATTATTCGCGGTTACCAACACAACACATATATAAAGCGCTGCCTACCCAGCGACTCAATTCGACTCTGATCACTGTTCAGTATAAGTGGAAATAAATAAATCGTTTACGTAATGAACATAAATCGTGTAAATAAATATTTCTTGTGTTATATTCTTAGTTTAGTAGTATTAATCGTTATTTGGTTTTTAATAACAAGTGTGTAGAAATAAATAAGTAGTTTAAATAAATATAAGTGTTAGTAAATAAACTTTTTGTTACTTTTAATAGTTGTTTTAATTATTGATTATTAAACTCCACCGAACCCGTCTGTTACAAACGTAACAATTGGTGTCAGGTGTACGGGTTGTGTTAAGTAATAAAAAGTGAAGTTTGAAAGTATATCAAAATGACTACAAGAAAAGTTTCTTTAAATTATTTAAAAGTTTCTGATATCAAGAAAGAACTGGAAGAACGGGATTTAGACACTGCAGGGAAGAAAAGTGTGTTGCAAGATCGTCTTCGTCAGTCGTTAAGAGAAGTTAGTGAGGATCCCGAAGTATTTCAATTTGAAATTTCTGGAGATTTTGGCGATATCCATCAAGAATTGAAAAGCGAATTGAAAGAAACTATGGAAAGCAAGTTAGAAAAAAATTCCAGAACTATGAAAAGCGAATTAAAAGAAACTATGAAAAGCAAATTAGAAGAAAGTTCCAGAACTATGGAAGATTTGAAAATCAAGTTAGAAGAAAGTTCCAGAAATATGGAAGAAAATTCTAGAAGTCTGAAAAATGAATTACTCGAACATTCTAGAAGCCTAGCAGAAGAATTTGAAGCAGATTTAAATGAAAACTCAAAATATTTAGAAGATAAATTAGACGCAAAATTACAAGAAAAATCTATAACATTAGCCGAAGAATTTCAAGGCAAGTTAGAAGAAAGTTTTAGAAAAGTTGAAGAGAAATTAAGAGAGATGCAACACCGAGCTCGCGTCCCGGGCTCGCGTCAAGTCAGCAACAATCAAATATAGAAAAAATGTATGAAGATGCAACATCGGAGGCGACAGAATCAAAAACAAGAATTAATGTAAAACCACCACAGTTCGTCGGCAAGATCTCATGGCCTAATTAGCACGCGCAATTCGAAGCTGCAGCAAGAGATAATGGTTGGCCATCAACAGAAAAAGCTATGGCCCTAATTGTTGCACTGCACGGTAACGCAGTGGATATACTACAAACAATTACTGCTGAAGAACAAAATGACTAACTATTGGTCCAACGATTAGAAATGCGCTATGGGCAGGCGCATCTGCAGCATGTGCACCACTCGCAGCTGAAAAACAGATACCAGAAACCTAGTGAAAGCTTGCAAGAGTTTGAAAACGATATTGCTCCGAACCCGTCTGTTACAAACGTAACAATATAATCCGCCGGATCTACTTCTACTCCTACTAATTTTGTTACACCATTTATTTTGAAGTAACAAATTCTAGCTTTTGAACTAAACTCACTCGTAGAATTCTTGTCGTGTGCAGATAGAATTGAAAACAAATTCTTTTGTATAATTGGGACATACCATATATCATTTAGTGTCATTTTCTCTAAGTTTCCATTTAATGCTGCTTCTACTTCTCTAGTACCTTTACCAATTGCATTTATTGATTCCCAACTTACTGTAGTTACTTTGTGTGAATACTGAAACTGTTCAAACGTCTTAAAATGTCCTTCTGATTAGTTACGTGGTTTGTAGCTCCATTGTCTACAAACCTTGACCATAATTTATAGTATGAACATTTATAGATACTGAAAAAGGACTCATGGTTGCTCATAGGTGACATTTATCTCCTCTATATACTCTGTCAGATCTTCTCGGTTTTGGTGGCTTATGTTGCGCTTGCCACTTTGTACATTATCTCACAATATGGCCCCCATCTTAACAGTAATGACATATAACTTTTAAGCGAAATTGTTTTGAATTATTATTAACTAATTTTCCTGTATTTCTCTTTCCTAATGTTACAGCAAGCGCTTCTTGGCTAGTACTCTCACTATCCTCTTTGCACGCTAAAGCTTTTTCATATGCACAATGCTGATTCGTTAAATTATCTATAGTTCTGTCAGATTTAGCAATCAACATCCAACTTGATTTAAATGAAAAATACTGCTCAGATAACGTTCCTAATATTTTACAAATTAGTAACAACTCCGATAATTCACAATTGCTATTCTTCTCATTATTAATTGCTTGCTTCAAGTCATACAACAAGCTCTTCAATTTAGACATATGGCTAGCTATATCATAAAACCTGTATAGCTCTGACCATACTTCACGGTCAGTTGAAAAACGCATTATCTTCTGAAGTATTTCCTGTCATATACGTGGTAAGTACTATTAATGCATTACTCTCTGCTTTATATAAACTAGTCATTCTGGTATTTTACTTTTTTTTCTGCCTGAGCCACATCTTTAAGCTCTTTTGGCATCTGGAGAATTCCTTCTTCAACATTTATTGCACATACTATGCCTCTTACGAGAATACATTTTGTATTTCCAGGTAGACCAGTTTGACTTGCCTTTTGAAAGACCTATTTGACATTTAAATGCATCCATTACTAATAACGCAAATTTTATACAAGAATTTAGGCATAAAACGAACCTGGGCCCATAACCTGTTAGATTTTTAACTTCAACTTGAAAAGAGAATAGGGCCAATAAATCTTTCATAAAAATGTCTCTTTATAATCATATATATTATATTGTTTAATTAGATAAAAATTATTATAATGTAAATACTTCAACATTCTTTGAACTGCCTATTGTACCTGACATTGTGGTATTCTTTTTTTGGGCATAATAAATTATTATTGTTTTATAAAGTTATAAACAGAATTAGACTATCTACTCAAAACGAGCATAACGTAAAATTATTTACACATATACAGGGTGTTGCATGACGGCTTGGCGAGAATTGTTTTTTTTAAATAGAACATGCTATTTATTTAAAATTGCATTTATTTTCTTACACGGACATTTATATTTTGTTTTAGTTTTCCGCGATGTTGTCAAGTTTTTCCGTTTTTTTCTTTTAAAAAATCCGAATACACGTATTGCTTTACGAAGGCGTACTGAAGTTATTTTAATAGTACATATGTCCGTATAGGTGAATAAAGTACAATTCAAAATATATAATAGTAGTATATATACCAACGGGCTGAAGTGCATGTGTTAATCCCGAGGGTGAAGTTTATTACATAAGCCGTAGGCGAGGGAAATAATCATCTGAGGGATTAAAGACACTTCAGTCCTGTGGTATATTCACTATTTTTTGCACTTTCAACTCTCGTTTCAGTTTAAAGAAAATAGATGGCTTTAATAACAACGATAGCACTATTAAAATTTTTTAGGTTGCCATGATACCATATATAAAGTGAACATTTGTGATTATTTCAAGTGATGTTTCATTATGGATAATTCGGAGAAGCCACAGTGGAAATACTGCCGGTAAAATCTAGAAAAACATATAAGAACAATTCGAAGCTTTCAGCAAGTGGTGCGGCAATAAAGAAATTCAAAAATACACGAAAACTGTGCTGCTAGTATATTTTTATGAACGATAAAAAATTGTGCAAGTTATCATTTGGGCGATATTCGATGTTGAAGGGAAAGTTCATGGTTAGAAATAATACTGATAAGCAATTTCCCGAATTTAATTACTTAAGTAAGAAATGGTGGCAAGTAATCTAAAAAGTCAAAATTACACCAGAACAAGTAGACAAGGTATTTTTAATGAACCAAATAATACATTTCATCAAAAACGTTTCTATATACTCTATAGTTATCAGCTGTATAAAATTATTAATAATAAATGTAATTTAAAAAAAAAATAATTGTGATAAATATTTTATCCAACACCTCTCAATAGATGCTCTATAACTATAGCGATTTTAAACAAGCAAAGTAACAGATTATCCACTAGTGGGTATAATTTTGAGGAAAGCCACTAGTGAGTATTTTTTTATTTATAACAATAATAATAACATACAACACCTTGGTAACTACTTCGTTTGACATTTTAATTTAAAAATTTAAAGCATATGTCACTGTCAAATAAGATTTCTTTAAAAAATTTCTCATTTATTAAGAAGTGTTGGATAAAACGTTATACTTCACACTTGGGCAAAGTGGAATTACCCACTCGATAAAATTATCTCACTCAGCCTTCGGCTTCGTAAGCTAAAATTTCTCTCGTGGGTAATTCCTTACTTCGCCCACTTGTAAAGTAAATAACTATTACTTGTTGGTGTGGATACTTGTTTTATTTTTTTGCTGAAATTAAGCGGATCGACTGATGGATACTTGTTTACTTGTGAATTTATTCCCTTGGGATTAAATTTCGAAATGTAATCCCGCCGAGATTAAAACTGACACTTCAGACCACGATAAGGAAGGATAATTTAGGGCATTTAAACTCGGAAGTGCAAAAAAATATATAGGGTGTTGTATTTAAAAAAAGACAAATAATTCTCGCCATGCCGTCACGCAACAACCTGTATATGTAAAATAATTTTATTTGAGACTCACTTGTAAACACTATTTACCCAAGCCCTCTGTTGCCTTTGAAAATGAATCTTTACAAGTTACTAATTGACAGCTGCATTGTAAAAATATTACAAGTTAGTAAACAAGGTAAACAATGCACGTTGCCACAGTAATTCTTACATTGTTTATGCGACATTACTTCTAATAATTTTTGGTAGAACAATTGTGTGTAACTGACAAGACTTGTTATAATTTTAATTTGATTTACAAATGAGTAACAAGTAAAATGTTCTGCAATACTCGCAAGGTAGGTAACTGTTTTACTGTTTCAAGGAGATGACAGGCTCGCCGGTCATATTTTCCATTCAGAAGTAAAAAACGGATTTACTTTGCTTGTAATGTAAGTTATTATTACGTTATGCTCCTTGAATAGTAGAATAAATTCTGCTAATAAATTTATGCTATTCAAGGGGGATATCGAACACGGGAATTTCGATGATTCATCTTGTATAATGTTTGTAGGTATATTACTTTAACTCGCTATGTTACATCGTTCAGACAATATGTCTGGTTTCACCTCATATAGAAATGAGTGCAATAATTTTTCTAGTATTAAAAAAAAAAAAAACATGGGAACGCAACGTTTTCAATTATACCATTAACATTTTTCTCCTTTCATCATTTCACCAATCGTTAAATTGATTATATTCCATCTCATTTTTACTTCTTCTTGAATTTCTACTGGAATATTAACATTTTCTTTCATTTCGGAATATATGCGAAATATTATCTGACAATTATTTATATAATAAATCAAAATTTTGTTTAGAACCATAGTTTTCTAAATGTTACTTTTTAAAATTTATCCACGATAATTTTTTTTTCGAAAATCTAAATCGAGAATTTTTCTACTGTCTTACAAAAAGATGTTTAAAAACTTTTTACGATATTCGTGTGTAATCTCATGAAATTATGATATATTAATCTCATGTATCTTTAAAATCAGTGAGATTATTTTTATTTTAGGTACATTAAATTTTGGGATATATCGTTAGTGTGCAATTTGGAAAAATTTGCAGAAGATTTCGATAATTGCTTAATTAATGTTACTGATGACAGTGCCATTGAAAATATATTAAATGTAATATGATATACTGGCGAATACTGTTAAAATATAACTACAATCTAATACTTTCATTTTTGTTTTACAGTATGCTCCAACAATGCACACGTCATTGTCCTTAATAAAATGGCGGAATCGAATACAGAGTATAGATGCAACGTTCGCCGAGATACTAACTGAGGAAGGCCGATGTTTTACTTTCAATATACTTAGTCAACAAGACATGTTTACTGACGAAATGTAAGTAATAAAATAATAATGAAAATAGACTTCGTAATGTTGCAAAATACGAAAATTTTGCTATCGGAATATGGAAATTCATACATACATACTGTAACGTTCGTGTTTTTAAACGTTTTTATTTAAACAAAAAGAAATATTACCAATAACAAATAATAAATCATTTTTATAATACAGAGTAAAAGTTAATTAACACTATTAATTACATAAACTAGCCGAGCGATATATTTATGGTCACAAGTTCTTCATAGTAGCTTAGGAGTCAGCTGAGTCAATTCCCGATCATTTGTTGTTTTATATTTCGCTTTCCTAGGTTCGAGAAGCTTCGAAATATTATCTATTGTGGCGCGAGCACACTGGTTCAAACAAGCCGGCGCTGTGTCATTTACTCCGCGTAATAAAATTTTCAGCTTGTCGTTGCCGCGTCCGTTACAATACGCAGAAATGAAATGGCTGATTTCATTTACAATTAACTATAAATTATTTTAATTTATGAAATTAATAAATGGGGTAAATAGCTCCGTGGTAACGTGTCGGACTGTGGATCGCGAGATCCTCAGTTCGAATCCCACTGCCGACAGTTACAAATTTAAATTTACCCCTGCGGTTCCTCCTCCACTAACATCTGTGGGGGCTATGATTTGACGGCTGGTAACCGCACTTCATACGTAAAAATATATCTCTTACCGAGATCTGCGTAAGCAGAGTGCCACACCCATAATGGGTAAAAGGCGTGATGATATATTTATTTCTTTAAAATTAATAAGTAAAACTGATGAGTAGGCCGAGCACAAACGCAACTATACTGCGATACAGAGCACCCGTTCAGTTGGATTTCGAGTCTGCTAGCAAACAAATGTGTTAGTGTTATAGTTTGGTTAACATTATTTGCCGATTGACATGACTTGATAATGGAACAGGCTGGTTCTTCTCAGCAGGTATTAAGCCTAATTATATCCGGAGCGGATTATAGTTATTTTTGCATTTCCTTTCTCTTTCGGATGTTTTTAGCAACGTAATCTTTTCAATACAGTTGTTCCTCCGAAAACTATTAAATAGTAAAATTTTATAAATGCCATTTTAGTTGTTCTCTAGAACGACATTTTAATTTCATTAGTTCAACAGCATTGTCGCAGTGAACATTAAAAATGTTGCATCCTGAGAACGAAAATTTTGAGGAAAATACCACAACTGCGAATCAAAAACACAAACATTTACAAACGATGCAAAACAAATAGTTCTGAATATGTTTAACTTTTTTAAAAGTGACGATAACGAGAGTGCACCATTATCAAAAACTGCAGAAATTACTAAAGTGCCTTGTACTACGGATAGAAGAATAATTAGTAAAGGTGTACCTCTCAAAAACACAGAAGTGATGCTTCGTAATGTGCATGTGTATTTTTTTTTGTGATCTCATTCATATTTACAATCTATCTTCATATGTAGAGACATTCAGTAATTTTTTTATGATTTAAGAATATATGACATGGGAAAGTAGCAGCCCATTGGCAGTACTTTGCTTACATATACTTAGTTACTATAATTACAATTAACTAATTAGATGATATTATGAAAATACTTAATCCTAAGATAAACTTATTTATAACGGTCCGGTAAATCCAGAGAGTTGTGAAGTTTTAATCGTTTAACACTACCGCACCGCACGAGATTATTTTATCTTCAGGACGAGAGTTGTGAGATGATGGTGCCCATTTGCTCCATCAGACATTTCATGAAGTGCTCGAGTTCAGTCATGTCATTACAAGGCGAAATTTAACATCTGGAGAAAGCAATTGACGGTACTGATACAACACTTTTAGTTTTAATTTAGCTGCAATTAACTTTTTTGTCAAGTGTTTCCGGAAAAGTAAATTTTCATCAACTAACATGCCCAAACTCTTTACCATAGTACTACGTTGTAGTCTTGTACCATTTAGTACAATGCACGGAGATTCACTTGAACCATAGACAAGTAAAGAGGACTTAAGCATTAATTTGAAGTCCATTATTTTTTACCCAGGTGGAGAAGTTTTGAAGGTCAGCATTCACCAAGGTTGAGTTTTCATTTATCTTATGTTTATTCACCGTTGCTAAAATTTGCGTGTCATCTGCATATGCATGTGCCGTGCAAAATTTCAACACACTAGGTAAATCAGCAACATAAATAAAATAAAATAAAGGACCCAAAATAGATCCCTGTGGGACTCCTAAGGATAAAGGATAAAATTTAGAGAGACGTGTATTAGTATTTGATGATATTGTAACCTGAAAGGATCTATTTGACAAGTAACTAGTGCACCATTGCAAAGCGCTCCAACCTTTCCTTTCACTTCGATTATTGCATCAGAAATAAAAAGATGAATGTGATATTTAATGCTCAATTAGTACGCTTCGTAACGTGCTTAGAAGTAGAGATGAAACGGATATCCGGCAACTATCCGGTATCCGGCCTATCCGGCCTACATTTTACTATCTAGTATCCGACACTTATTAATATTATTTTAAACCTACAAAAAAAGGAAAGCCAGCGATAAAATAAACTGAAAAGCAGAAAATAAAATAAACCTTTTAATCTTAATAAATATGCTCTTGAATTCATATAAGTAACTAATTTTGAGTTTTCGTTCGTTTTTTGTTTGGCGCTGACTCCAAATTAGTTATTTACATTAGATTTGGAGCTTAGTTATTAAGACAAAAAGGTTTATTCTATTTTTTACTTTTCAGTTTCTTTTTTAGTTCAAAATTTTTTATTAACAAAAAAAAAAGAATTTGTTATATATTCAGTAAGTCTAGTTGCCAATATTTTGAAAAAGACAGACAGAAGACAATTGATGAATAAAACAAAATATAAGAAATATACTTGTCAATGTCAACTGAATGCTTTTGTATAATTTTGAATGAAAATAAACTGTAATTTATGATAATAAAATAAAACAGAATTAATTACTACTCGTAGTTAACGAGAGACAAATTCAAATTATGCTGAATGAACACAAATTTTTCAGCATTTTTCAGGCAATGTTCGGCCGGATATCTGGTTGCCTGATATCCGGCTATCCGGCTTATAGGGTGGCCAGATATTGGGTATTCGGTATCCGGAGAAACAACTGTCCGTTTCATCTATACTTAGAAGTATGAATTTTAAATTAAAAGAAAAATTGATAAACGTCAAGTTTTGATGGAAAATAGACGAATATGGCAATGGCGCAATCATATCTATCAGAACTAAAACAGTTTCGTGAAGAGAATCGCCCAATTATTTATTTGGACGAAACGTGCTATGACACACATGGCACTGTGTCTAAAAGCTGGACCGATGGCAATGACAATTCTACTGCAAATATTCCAGTTGCACGGGGTAAAAGATTAATTATACATCATACGGGAAGTGAGCAAGGATGGGTGAACGGAACTTTACTTTTATCAGGTAACAACATGACACACACGTGTCTGGATTATCATGATATGTCGTCTGAAATTTTAGAATAGTGGTTTTGGGATAAATTATTACTAAATATTCCAGATAACAGTATGGGCAACGCCAGCTATCATTCCAGGCAATTAATAAAAATACCGACTAAATCTAGTACTAAAGCAGAGATTCAGGAATATTTATACTAGCATGATATATTTTTCGAAAAGGAAGTGTTAGAAAATATATTGTTACATCGTCTAGTGATAATGTTGTGGAATTAATTAAGAGTGAAATACGAGTATTAGTGGTACAAATTGTGTTAGTAGTGTTTGGCATGTGATGGACATAGAAAATAATTATTTACAATTCAGTAATACAGTGAATAATTTTATTATAAATGTTTGACAGTCAAGTGATGATTCTGATATAGACAGTGATGTTGATATTGTTGTTGATTAATTATTATTAATGTAAAATATACATATGCCTTTTTGTGAATAATGTTTTTTTATCAATAAATGTTTATATTGTAAACGTATCAAAATATAATTAGTATTTGGTTCCCTGCGAAATTTCATCTCTCTTATTATGGTTTGCATTCCTTAACGAAAAACTCAAGTGAACAAAATATTATTAAATACTACCCTGGTAAGTATGCCCTCATAAATTTCTTTAATCCTCTTGTGGAATATCTGCTGAGAAGCCAATAGCCAAATAATTTCAACAAAACTATACTGTGATCAAAATATAACAATACTCGCATTTAATTAAACCCGAGTGCAATGAATTGAACATCTTGTATATACAGGACCATTGTCTGGAGAATTAAGCAAGATGGTAAAAATGTTTCAGAAAAATGTTGCTAGGTTTTGAGGGGGTCAAATTATGGTGACCTTGAATTTGTCCTTGAGACAATTTCTCAAAGTCAAATGAAGAGCAACCTTGATTTTTTTTTCGAAATTAATATTTTTATCCGTATTCAATAAAAACAGGCGAAAAATTTGTAGGAAATATTTTTCTTGAATATGCTTCATTTTCTTGCTAGAGGGAGTTGTATCTTTTCTATTCCATTATGATATTTCTGGGCAATATTTCGAGAAGTAATAAATATTACAGTGAAGTATATTAAACAAACAAACAAAGGTTGCGCATTTTTTTCTGTACAATGCAAATAAAAAATATTGATTTGCATTTAAAAAAATCAAGGTCATCCTTCATTTGGCCTTGAGTATTGGTCTCAAGGATAAATTTAAGGTCATCATAATTTAACCCCTTCAAAACCTAACAACTTTGTCTGAAATTTTTTTTACCATCCTTCGAGATAATGGTCTGATAAGATAAAAAAAATGAACAACCTATAGTTCTGGCTGTATAGAAAATACTGATTTCTAGTAACCAAAGTTTGTCGCGCAACGAATTACACCTGAAATCAGAAAAAAAATTTTAATTTTGGAAGGGTTAATAGAGGGGCGGGGGTGAAATCAGCACTACTCGTGACCGGCCTCGAGCTGTAAAACATTGTTAGAGTGATAGCTGATGAAAAAATACTTTTTATGTTTGTGGAACCTAACTCAAGAACAACAAATTGTTTATTGGTAAATTTGAAATTTCTGCTCCATTTTACTTGCAGGAATAAAAAAATTCGCTATATAGATCATAATATACAGAGAACCAAATTAGAAATTGAAGATGAATACAAC
The DNA here is from genome assembly GCA_963942605.1 of Poecilus cupreus. NCBI lineage: Eukaryota > Metazoa > Arthropoda > Insecta > Coleoptera > Carabidae > Poecilus > Poecilus cupreus. Next base: position 6,954,339 of record OZ012728.1, read on the forward strand.
ACAATTAAAGAAAGTGATTACCCACGAAGTACACCAAGGGCTGGAATATATTCTGGATTAAGTTTTACCCTTTCGTACACAGCAACCGACATAGATTATGTATGCGGCATGCCAATCACTGGACACAAAGTGAGTAGAGATCTGTTCATGTTCCTAACTGTAAAAAGGTAGGCTGACCAGACGTACTCTTTTTTAGAGTATTATACTCTTTTCTAAATAAGATCCTCTTCACTCTTACTTTTTATAAAAGAACACTTAATATACTATTTTATGTTACAATTGTCGAATGTTACGAATCTGGAAATTACATTTGTCGAAATACTGGGTTATTTTTCGATAGTACATATCTCAAATATACCAATGTCGAATAATACCAATAGAAAATTTTCAGTAAAAATGAGTGCTGTAGTTCGAATTTGTGGAGCGTGAGTAGTGTGGGCTTAGGGTTTGTTTATTAAAAATGCAATCGAAGCGAGCTTAGACAGTTCCATTAACGTAACATTTGACATTTATAACATTTCAACATTCGATATGTATATATTCGAGAAACGTATTGTCGAGATTTTTAATATTCGATATTTGTAACTTTTTCAACATTTGACATTTGTATTTTCGGTAAATGTTTTATTACCCGTTATTATACTATTAACAATCAATATTTATTAACGTTACTAAAATAAAATAAGCACTGGTTTAACGCTTCAGCTAAGGTACACCACAATACTCTTTTTCTATAATAAAAATCTGGTCAGCCTAAAAAAGGGGAATCATAAGCTTTGAAATTAGCATCAGTTACCTTAACGCATAAAATTTATTTCACTCAATTTATCACTATTTTAATATATGAAACTTTTGCGTACGCTTTTTTTTTTCTGTAGTTTCATAAATCATTTGTTTTGTTTTTGATTCAAAAAATTTCTTATGCAATCAGTACTAAATTACAGGTAGTTACATTTCATAGTCAGGTATTGTGGCATTTAAACGATAATTTCGAACGAAGACAACGAGCGTCCTCCGTCACTATGATTGAGATTTTCTAAATTATGATTCGCTTAAACATGATTCATTTGAATCATGATTGAATTGCAATACCAAAGAAACAAGTAAAAATGAATCATGTTTTAAACTCAATCCATAACTTCATATGTACCTTACCAGTAGCATTTCCATTATTGTTTACATTAAAAAATGTGTGAAACATTTCTTGATGTCATATAATGAAATTTATATCACCTTGAATTCAGCATAATTCACATTGAAAAATTCCTTCCAATTTTGCACTACTTCCCGCGATTTTATTTGACGCAGGGGGAGGGGGGTTGTTGATGTATACGTTTTGGGGAGCTTTAAGAAAAAATATTTTTATTCAAATCAAAATAGAGTTTTAATATTTATTACATTTTGTGTTTTTGCAAAGAGTGGATTTTTTTTTTCAAAAAAGTATCGTTGGCGTTCATTTCGTTTCTAAAATCTTCACATGATTTTATAATATTGTACTTTACAGTAATCATGGATTTTAGTGTATTAATACACAAATGAAATTTTTCTGCTGTCCATTAGTTTTTTATTAAAGAAAAAATATGGCTGCATTTGTACCTGATACAAATTGACAAAATTTAATTAGTCTTTTAAGAACTGAACATGGAATACAGTTGCTTTTAAAATGCTAAAAAATCGCAACCCATTTCATACCAATTTCAGTTTTTCTTTCATTCCATTTTGTTGTTAGACAAAGCTTCAAATAAGAAACAATTAATTTTCATAAAAAATAAAGAATTGAACATTAGTCAATGCAACGGAAAAGAAAACGGACAAAAACATAAATCGTAAATATACAGTAACGTTCTATTCGTTACTGGGGTTTCGTTACTAGGTGTCCAATAGTCCAATATTTATCTACATTCACTGACGGTTTATATCATAAACCATGCGCGGTGATCCCTTATATACCTCTGTGTGGCGGCCTAGCGATCATTCCAGGCGCCTACGAGCATGTTCCAGAAACGGCGCCGTGTATTTATCAGGCGCGACGTCACTCAAACAGGTTTCTACTGGTCTGTATTCGTTACAATACTACATGTCACATCTTAGTGACACGTTATTACAAATTCGTATTAGCTATTACATATTCATTTAAAAAATGTACTCTATGCTTGATTAAGATTTCAGCTAATTTGAATTTTGTAGTTTTCTATAATCGTAATCGGTTATTTACCTTTCAGTGTTGGGTAGGTATTGTAACGTTTTTTCGTCACACGGGTTCGGTGAAGTGTTGTATTAGTCTAATATTTTTTCATTCTTTTTATGTACGCCTATGCATGCAGGCCCATTTTTATTATATCTATGTATAAGTGTTCGTGTATATTTTAGTAAAAGTTGAAATAGTTTGTAAAGACATCTTTCCCTCATTGTACACTTTGAAACCCTTTTTTTATTCCGTCATGCTTTTATTCCTTTTAGCAATAAACTTCTATCCTTACCAAAATTCCTAAATTATCTAAAAGGATAATAAATACGTCAATCCCTGCCTGCCATAAACAACCCCTGTCATCTACCAGTTCTTTATGATCCCAGGCTTGAACTGTCAATGTCCTAGTTTAGGTTTTGGACAATCCTAGAAATTGAAAATAATTTTTTAATTTATTTGACACACCATATTACTAAAGCCGAATTCATGCAGCCATTTTCATTTTCATTTAATTTAAATTTATTTTAATTTAAAATATAAATATGTATTATCAAATATAAGCATTCATGCAATCATTTAATTTATGTTTTCATTTTAATTTTCATTTAATTTAATTTATAAGATAACCAACTTTTATCTTAAATGAAAATGATAAATTTTGACGTTTGTGATTGAAAAGGTTATATTTTAAATCGTTGAGAATTGAAATTCTTTGCTAAAATATGAATGATTTTGATGATTTGACTCAAGTAGAACTGATCAAAAAAGGTAAAATGTACTTTTCTGTATGATAAAAATGAAATTTTATTTTAACATAAAGAAGTAACATAGATTTCAATTTCAAAAGGTTATTTAAGAAATCTTTTTCCCTATAGGATCTGTTTGTTGAACAAGCGACTTAACTAGGTTTTCGTTTCTTCATTTTTGATATGATAAAGCACATAATCACTTGTATATGATCATGATCACTATTTTAAAAAACTTTATGTTTGCAAAACACAAATTACGTAACTATTTATGTATTTGTTATATTTAAGATTAATAAACATAAATAAAATAATAATGTGACATATGACGTGCATCCATTTTCATTTTCATTGTAGTGTTCCATGAATGATACATTTAGAAAAGATAAATTAGAATTAAATTAAAATTTAAAATTAAATTAAATGAAAATGAAAATGGCTGCATGAATTCGGCATTATGGTTGTTTTGATATACATTTCAAGCCATTACATTTTTAATTTAACTTATCCTTTAATAACAGTAATCAAATATTTCCAGATTGTCTTAAAACGGCTTTTATTTTTCCATTTTTAAATCCGAAAATATTACTGATATAATCAATTATCGCCAATAGCTATATTTTCTAATATTGCCAAAATATTTGAATAAATTTTTTTATAAATACATTTATATTTCTGTTATTAACAAATTACAATTCAACCTGGTTTTATCTACTACAACATATCTTATTAATTTCACTTGTATTATTCTTTACATGATAATATTCGAGTAGATTTAATTTATACAGATTTATCAAAAACGTTTGACCGTATTACTCATGAAATATTTTTTTGCACAAACTTGAATCATATTTTCAACTTTCAACTGTTCATTTCAAATTTCTATTGTCATTTTTGTCACATTATAAAATATATGTTTTTTATAATCATTATAATTCGAATTCTTATTTTTTTACCTCTAGAGTACCTCAAGGTTATAGTCTGGGCCCTTTACTTTTCTTACTCTTCATTAATGACATTTTCGACTCAATAACTCAAAAGAATAACTTTATCCGAATTATATGAAAATTAAACAATTCATTCACATCATGATTTAAAATAGCTTTAGGAAGATATCAACAATTTATTAGTTTGGTATTAATTTGAATTGTTCAATTGCAGTATATGTAAAATCATGAGTTATTTTGTAAAAAAAAATTGTTTATACTTGTAAATATAATATGAATAATATTCACCTAGAGACTAGAGAGAGAAAATCTAATTAAAAATCTTAGCATTTGGTTTGACAATAAACTTACTTATAAACATATACTGTCAAATCATCATACAAAAGACTAGGATTTTTAGTTTAGTTTACGCAGTTTTTGTAAATTAAGAACACAGAAGAGTTTGTATTTTGCATTTGTGAGATCAAAACTGGAGTACCTACTGTCTTCGGATATGGAATCCAATTTATTATAAATATATTTCTTTAATTGAATCTATGCAAAATATTGTTTCTACAAAATTCATAGGTAATACCCCGGTTATAGTTATAGTTATTCAACGCCATAGTAAATAACCCAATAAAAGGCTTACACGTCATCTATTTTGATCAACCAAAGCAAATACATGGGTATCAGTAGTGTATTCCGTTACCATGACAATTTTTTAAATAAATAAATCTTTCCACTTAAACGTCAGTATAATTTTATCGTAAAATGTGTGATAATTTACGTTTTGGAAATGGTTCCATTAATAAAATTAATGAAAATAGTGTATCTTGTTAAATAATCTATCCAAATACTACTCAAGGTAAGTATATTTTTTAGAAATTTCTTTGTGTTAACTTGCATATTATTTCAAATTTTGTTCATCAAAGATTTTGACGTAATAATTTGCAAAATACAAAATAGTACAAAAAATATTTACCTCTAGTGGTATTACCCTTGATTATTCAAAGCCATAGTAAGTAACCTAGTAAGAGGCTTACAAGTCATCTATTTTAACCAATCAAAGCAACATAATATACGGGTCCCACCAATACATCCCGTTACCATGACAATTTTTTAAATAAATTGTTCTTTTCACTTAAACGTCAGTGCAATTTTTTTCGCAAAATGTGTAATAATTTACGTTTTAGAAGAGGTTGTATTAATAAAATTAAGGAAAATATGTATCTTGTTGAATAATTTATCCAAATACCACCCGAGGTAAATACTTTTTTAGAAAATTTTTTTGTGTTCCCTTGCTCATCAAAAATTTCTCAAATAACACTCAACTTTCGGTATCGTGGTATTTTTGAATCGCGAAATTTTAGCGTAATATTTGCAAAAACACAAAAAAAATTCAAAAAAATATTCACTTCTTGTGTTATTACCCTTGAATATTTGGACCTATTATATGAATTATGTATTTTTGCTTTAGTGTTTTGCCCAAAATTTTGTTCTGTATTTATTTATATAAACTGTTTCATGGTATTATAGATGATACATCACTTGGACTGTTAACTTCAACAAATTATGAACTAAAATCGACTTTTAGGCAATTTACCAACATTTTAAAAGAAATATTGCCTAGCAGGGATTTATACTGTGGCCCGCTATGCAAATTTTGTGCCTTAAAATTTGCTGTTAATTTAATTTATTTATCTTCTCTTTGTTACATTTATAAATATCTGTAATCTACATAAATGTAAATTATGACTTTTTTTATTTATTTTTTTTTCTCACGTTAAAATTGTCCTGTAATAGGGATTTTATATTCTGTTGGGTTGTTTTATAATAAATAAATAAATTGCTACTATATTTATTTTTACAACCACTATTTGTTTCTACCGATTTATTAATCTTCACATGCTCTCGGATTATAATAGATTGTCCACCGTTCGTCCCGCCTGGAATATTTAAGTATTTACGGGAATCTACGAGAAACGGTAGGGCATCGTGATTGAGCGTGACGCGGTCATCCATCCGAAATATACCCGTAGGGATGTATGCTTAACTGTCAATTACTACGCTGTCATTATAAGCACTCTGCCGTACTGCCGGCGAGCTTTCAATAACAGTAATTAATCTGGTGCGGTCCCCACACTACTTTCTTTTAATATTTTGTTCTCATTGTAACTATGATTTTATTTTAAAATATTAATTACAATCTAGATCTAGGCTAGCCTTTAAAACTTTCTAACTAATAATATAAATATTGCTTCTATAATATTTCAAACGACACACATTTTTGACACTTCACAATTATTTGACAGGTATTGTGGAGAATGTTATTATGCCGAAAAAATGTTGAGGAAAAGAGAAAATAAATCTTCGTGCATAATTGGATAATCTGGCTTGAATTATTTATTTATTCAAAACAATTTGTCGGTATAACTTCGTTTCGGTCATGATTACAGCCATCTTCAGGTTCAAATTTTAAATTACAGTTTTTAATAATTAAGTCATAATACTAAAATTATATTGACATTTTCTTTTTATAACTTAACTTCAAATTTCAATGTAACATTAGTAATAAGTATGATTTAATTATTAAAAATGAGAACCTGAAGATGGTTGTAATCATGGCCGAAACGTCTTTATACGGACAAATTGTTTTCAATAAATTAATAATTCAAGCCAGGTTATCCAATAACATTTTAACTTTTGTTCCCATTGTAACTAAGATTATTAATATATTATTAAATATATAATTTAGTTTTCCAGTTATCCAATTTCATTCAAAATCAACTCAGCTCTTCATATTTTCATTAAACGGATTCAATGGACGTCAAAATATGTATTTCCGAAAAAATTTCGTGAACGATTTTTTTTTGGTTGCAAAACTCCTTTATACTTTGTATAAAAAATAAATAAATATATCATCACGCCTTTTACCCATTAAGGGTGTGGCACTCTGCTTACGCAGATCTCGGTAAGTGATATATTTTTTTCGTATGAAATGCGGTTACCAGCCGTCAAGTCATAGCCCCCAAAGATGTTAGTGGAAGGGGAACCACAGGGGTAAATTTAAATTGGCAACTGTCAGCTGTGGGATTCGAACTGAGGATCTCACGATTCACAGTCCGACACGTTACCACGGAGCTATTTACCCATTATATACTTATTATTATTATTATTATACTTTGTATGAGAAAGCAAAATAATGAAAAAGTGTAGTTTTCACTCAAATTTTTATTTAGTAGTGTAAATATCGCAATGATATATTTATTTTAGTTATTATTAAAGTCTTCTATAATTTTCAGGTTATTCTGCACAACCCAAAAGACTTTCCAAAAGTTGCTGAACAATACTTTCTATTACCAGCAAATACAAAATGCAATGTAATAGTAAAGCCAGAGTTAACAAGAGCATCAAACTCGCTTTATTCTATGCCAGCGCATACGAGGAAATGTTACTTTTCAAACGAGAAATTCTTAAGATTCTATAAAATTTACACTCAAAACAACTGTCTACTGGAATGTGATGCAAACATCACTATCACCTATTGCGGATGTGTGGCCTTCCATATGCCTCGTACGTATTACCACACTAGGAAGCGCAAAATTTTAATGAAATATAAAGTAATTAAATGAAATAAATATATCATCATGCCTTTTACTCATTACGTAAGTGATATATTTTTGCGCATGAAGTGCGGTTAACAGTCGTCAGATCGTTTCCCCCAAAGGAGATATTGGGGAGGAAATACAGGGGTAAATTTAAAATGGCAAAATGTGTAGAGTAATTAAACCAATAGTCGTATGTGTATCATACTCATAGGCGTAGTTCATCGTTTCGGTTAAGGTTTGTTTGCACACAGTGGAGTTTATAATAGTTATCATATTGAAAGATGCAAAATTTTAGCTGATATTTTATAAAAATTTAATCATATGTCATTATATATTAATAAAAAATATGCTGAATTAAGTAAAAGTGTAAATTTTTAGCAAATTAAATATTACACATTTTATTAAAAAAAAAAACGTGAGAAAAAATAAGAGCACCTCTATACTGTCATATATAAACAAATTGTCTAATTTTGAGAAAAAACCTTTCTAAGATTATTTATTCAAAACCAATTAAATTTTATCTCAACTATATGTATGTTATGTATACTAAAATTTAGAGTCATTGGTAAAAAAGTTATACACAGTATATAACTAATTACACATGAATTTCTATATAGCTGTTTTTTTGAAAATTCATTATGTGTTTCCTGGCCCTTAAGGCAAAGACTATATTTAAAAAAAATTTAATGTGTGACCACACAACTTTTTATAGAGTAGTCCGATTTTGATGATTCTTTTTCTTTTGGATATGGTAGGGCATACCTCAATTATTATTATTACGAGGGTTTCCCATAGATAGTTGAAAAATATTTATTGAAGAAGATACAAGTGATTACAGGCCTTCAATATAATCCCCTCTCTTATCAATGCATGCTTGCCAGCTGTGCGGAAGTCCTTGAATTCCGTCCAGCATCCCGTTCTTATTATTCTAGCGTCGGAAAATTCAACCCCGAAGGGGTTTTCTCGGCTTGGGGAAGAGATCGAGCTCAGGTGGACTCCGATCAGGATATAAGCCGAGTGGCGGAGTTGTTCCCAGTCGTATTATTCAACAAGTTCGATGATTGGTGCACTAATGTGCGGGTGAGCATAATCGTGCAAAACCAACACATCACTATTCAACAATGCTGGACGCAGTGTACGAATTTTTGAGCGCAAGACATTCTGAAGAAAGTTTTTTATAGTACACTCCAGTGACGCTAGTGCCAAACGGAACTCGATCTGTGGCGATTACGCCCCTTTTATATTATTTGTGTTGCCAGCTGTTACAGTAGACGCCGGCGCCGCCCCGCGCGCGGATCGTCTTCGATGCTTGTCCTATCTTCTCAAAACTTCTGTACTATATGCTACAATTCACAGTGAACGTTCCACACACTTTTTTGAACGCAGCTTGAATTTCGGGATTTTTTTTCCGCGCACGATTTGGATGCGAATATGCGCACGTTGCTCTATTGCAGAAATCCGACGCGACGGATTGTTCTCGTTGTTTTTTCGAGTTTTTGATATTTTGCTTATAAAGGAATCCTACTACCATATGATACCAACGTATTCTTAAGACTTCAATCTACACACTGACGCTTCGATCAGCTTTCTACAATGCCTACAATACCCGCATCCAATTAAATTTTGCCAAAATTTTAATAAAATTTAGCATTTAAAAAATTATTTTTTGATCTTCATTAAGGATAATGACATTTGAACTTGAAAATTAGTGTCTTGATTCTGTATAAATTACATGAAATAATGTAAAATAAATGTGTGATGTTTGTAAGAAATCTGTAAGTCATTTTGCAGATTAGGTACAATTCTCTTCATAATTTATATAATCGCCAAATGTATTTTTTTTAATTCAATTTATACCCTTCCAAATTTGGTATCAAATTAAGGGCTCACGTGCGAGACATGAACTGAACTATCAAAAATTTATTGGATGAACTCAACAGCGCTAAGATTTACGCAGAACATTCCTTCTTTCCCCTAAAACAGTTGTAACACATCGTTAACAAAAACTTATACTTACTTAAAGTACATTGTATGGCATCGGTGAACAAAAAAAGTGATACCTATATTAAAATAATAAAATTAATAAAAGTAAAACTCCATTCTAGCAGCTGTATTACAACAGAATAACGCAAGACTTTATGACGCGAAATGAGTATTCATCATTATCATAGCATTACAACCCTAGTAGAGTTTCAGCTTCTTCTAACATCCGTCTCCAGTTGGGTCTGTCTTGTGCAAGCGTTCTCCAGTTTCTAATATTGATATTCTTCAAATCGTCTGTGGTATTATCCTTCCATCTCACCTTGGGTCTTCATTTAGATCTCGTACAACGGAGTTGTAGACTGAAGAATTTTAGAGGTATAATCTCTTCTTCCATTCGTTGTATGTGGCATAGCAATATCAGTCTGCCAATTTTAAAGTGTTTGGAGTTTTATATTCGTGAGTGAAATGAAAACACTATATTTTATTTAAATATTATTGATGATTCTTTGACATTCAGTATTTGATACATATCTCCCTCCTTCACTGGGCCAATTATTTTCCTTTTTTGAATTCAAATATAAACTGTTATTAAACATTTCGTAAATTGGTACACTATAAATGTATTTTAAGACAAAACATGAGTAGCTGGTTGTAACATGTAGAATGATATTTAAATGAAAAATCATGGGTAGCTGGTTATAACATAATAATAATACTTCAAAGAAAAAGCATGGGTAGCTGTTTAAAATATGTACAATAATATTTCCTGCGTGGTCTCTGTTACACTACATAAGTATATTTAGACTTAATTAGACATTAATTAGACAGGCAACAAACATTTCACTTACATATTTTATACATACGTATTTTGTCCACTTCTAAGCGATGTCAGATCTTCTTAATAAGCTTAGGTGTGGCACAAAATAACTTTCACAAGAACACGAATTGCACTATCACTAGTTCACTACACCGAGACCCGACTTAGCACTTTCCAAGTTTATTCAACGAATCGCGAATAACAACTAACTGAAAAGTTATTCTAAAAAAGTAATTTTTGGCCCTTCTCCTTTTCAAAATAAATTTCAATTTCAAAACCAACCCTTCTTAAAATCCCCCAGAGACCGTACACAATTACGTACACGGACGGCGATACACCAATCTAGAATATCGTTACACCACTCCTTACAGGCGAAGAAAAATTCGAGTTTGGCCTTCAGAGTTAGATACCGCTAAAGGTTGAACCCAAACACAGCTGTTCGAATGAACACAACAAAAAAGGGACTATCATTCCAAACATTAAAGGAATACTTTCTAAATTTACAAAAATTAAATACTTATCCATCAAGGGACAAATTACTAAATCTCTAGAATATTTCTACGCAAAAGATTATAAATTCTTACATTGGCAAAACAAATTTAGAAATCCTGGGAGTGAAGGTCCAATAAACTTTACCCGTCAAATTACATAAATCTGCTGACAGTACGTGATATTTTTCAAAAGATGCCAAATGACCAGGAAAGGCTTCTTATTCCAATTGCTGAAACTAATTTTGAAGTAAAAAAACGTTACATGTGTTCTTCCCTTTTTTCAACCAATAGTTATTGATATGACTAAACAATACAAAAGCATTTTAAAAGATATTTGATGCACCTGCTTAAAATAATAAAATCGTCAGCGTTGCCCAAAATTTGATATTTATGAGTGAATACATTGCTATTCATTCTAAGCTAAGTCTCCTGTAGTACATTTTCTAGAACTGGGTTAAACAAGAAATGTGCGAGAGCATCTCCTTACTTAGTTCTTTAATAGTTTGGATTTAGCTGAAATAACAAAGAATATGTAAATATTCCAGCACAGTGGCTTTACAGAAATTTATTAATTTTACTGGAGAGCCAAAAGAAGGCATTGTTTCCCGTACTTTACTTCTGTCCTTGAAATCGTAGTCAGTCTTAAAAATCTACAAACAGGTGGTAGGTTGTGATGCTGTACTCCCATCCGTTCTCAAGTATTTGACTTACTGTTAATACATATATGGTCTACCGTTGAACTGTACATTCTGAATTCCGCTTGGAACTCGTCGATTATGTTCTTAGATTCGGCAAATTTCTTGAGTCTGTTATATAGAACATATGAGAGAGCCTTATATGCAGTACTTAGAAGACTAATTCCTCTATAATTGTTACAATCTGTTATGGTTCCCTTCTTATGGATTGGTAATCGAAAAGAATATTAACCTTTTTTAATCAGAACAGACTACCAATGGTTATATGAACGGCTTTCAAATCGGCTAGTGAAAATCTGTGAGATATCTTAGGAAGAGAAGTGCGATGTATCCACACAGAAATACAAAATAAAAATGTAGAACTTGATTCGAAAGGGAATGAAATGAAATACCGCAAAGTGTTATTTATTTATTTCAATTAAATCATCATCACAGGACAAGCCCAAAAATGGATGATGAACACAGAATATACAGAATGTCCCATTTTACATTATATCCTTGAATATCTCGAAACGAAAGCATTTTACCGAAAAGTATGCCGAATCATAATCGTCATGGTTTTAAGGAAGACATCGGATTTTGACAAAATTCCCCCCTAGCTCCCCAAGGGGGGCTGGGAGGGGGGTCAACTTAAAAATTTTAAATGGGAACCCCTATTTTTTATTGCAGATTCTGAAAGCGTTAAAAATATGTAGGGTTTATTCGGATACTTTTCTTTAATTTCCAATAGGTGGCGCTGTAAACGTAACCTCCCCATGGTGTACATTGGGTAACGCTAATTGAAAATTCTTTTCACCGCCTGCCAATCCCCTCTCTTTGGTGATTCGAAGTTCTGAGCTAAGAGAAACACCAAGATTTTAAATTATGAACGTTTAATAAGGAATTAGAAAATATAGTACAATCTGTTTCTTTGGATCAACGACATCAACTTTTTCAGTCACTTGAACTTTTTCATTAACAAACTTAACTTAAATACATTTTTATTACAATAATATTTAACAATATTATATTACAATGATACTTAACAACCCCCCCCCCCACCCCCTCATTGTAATATACATATTTATATACCCGAAAGAAATAACAAAAATTAATACATATTTTATATCAAATTACATTTGTTAATTAACCTTGTCAGTAATTCTTTATTAAGAGCTATGGTGAATATGTCTGCTATTTGATCTTCAGTCTTTAAATACTTTAACATCAAATTACCATTTTTTATTTGTTCTTTAATAAAGTGGTATCGTATATTAATATGTTTTAGTCATTTAATATTCCCAACTTTTATAGCAGATTGATTATCACAGAATATTATTACTGGAGTAACTACTTGTATTTTTATTTCAAAATCATTTAACTGATTTATTTCCCAGCAGGCTTCACTAGTAGCTATACTAGTAGCAACATATTCAGATTCTGTTGATGATAAACTAACACAGTTTTGTTTTTCAGAACACTATGAAACTAAACAATTTGCAAACATAAAGCAGTACCCTGTAGTGGACTTCCTATCATTTAAATCTCCTCCCCAGTTAGCATCACAATATCCAATTAACATTTCATCATTACATTTATATGTCAATTTCTAATCAATTGTATACTTTACGTATCTTAAAATTATTTTTAGAGCATTTAACAATATATTGTCTGCGAGATTTTGATATCTACTTAATATTGAAACAGCTACGCAAAGATCTGGTCTCGTGCCTGCTACTGCATACATGAGACAACCTATTATTTGCCTACATTTATTTTCTAAACTCTTGTCTGCTTTGCATGTATCATTACTTTCGAATATTTTAACATTAAAATTTTGATCCATAGGGGTTAACATAGGTTTACTATTATCCATACCAAATCTTTTAATGACATTTTCAAGATAACTCTTTTAACACAATTCAGTTTTCCCTTCTTTTAAATTTTGTTTCACATTTATACCCAGGGAGTTTGATACAAAACCAAAATCTTTCATTTCAAATTTAGCTTTTAATAATCAGAGTTCAGATACGCCATGTTCATTGGAGCCAAATATTAGTAAATCATCTACATATAACATAACATAGGTTTGACATTTATTAGTACATTTTATATACAAACAATAATCACACAGTGACCTTCTGAAACCTTACTGAATTATAAAATTATTAAATTTATCATTCCAATACTTAGGTAATTTTTTAAAAGCATATAAAGCTCTATTCAGTTTTACAATTCTTTTATTATCTTTGTAAGCCCCTTCAGGTAATTCTAAATATATATTTTCATCAATTTCACCATAGAGAAAAGCCCCTGTTACGTCCATTTGATAAATAGGTAAATTTAATTTTGTAGCTATTGAGACAAACAATCTAAAAGTTGAGAGCTTTGCTACAGGAGCATAAACTTCATACAATTCAATTTTATCCTGCTGTTCAAAGCCTCGTGAACTAATCTAGCTTTATATTGTATTTTATTATTTGTATTTTTAATTTTAAACACCCATTTATTAGTAATAATTTTATCGTTTACCGTCTCGTTGCGATGGTCCAGGTATTGTTTTGTTTTAGTGTATCAAGTTCTTTCTGCACGGCCTCCTCTCATTCGGCAGCATCCCTCCTCTGCATGGCTTCTTGGTAGGTTCTGGGTTCATCTTCGACTTCTGCGTAAGCATATTAACATTTATAGAATGATGTCTGTTTTCTTACCCTTGCACTTCTCCGACCAGGCTGTAAGCTGTTTTCTTCTGTCTCACCACTGGATTCGTCGCCGGGGAGACTATCTTCACGTTCATTTTCATCTTTATCTATCGGACGCATCTCGTAGATATTGGTCTGAGTCAATGGCTTATCGCAGTCTTCTCTTTTTGCTGTTGGTATTTCACGGGTTTCTGTTGCTGGAAAAAAGGTATTAACATTATCACGTAGTTTATCATTATGTTCTTCTATAAATATAATGTCTCTTTTAAGTTCAACTTTGTTCTTCTTTGGGAAAAATATTTTATAGCCTTTAACTTCTTCTCCGTAGCCAACCATTATTCCATTTTCAGCTTTAGAGTCCCACTTTCTTCTTTTTTCTTTTGGAATATGTGCAAACACTGTTGTACCGAAAATCTTCAAGTTGTGAGGGTTAAATGTTTTACTTGTCCAACATTCATATGGCGTTTCCTCTGTGTAACAGCTTTTTCCTGTTCTGTTCAGCACATATGCTGCACTATTGACAGCCTCTGCCCACAACTTCTTAGGCAAATTCTTTGTAAACAACATTGATCCAGCAGCTTCAATTAATATTCTATTTTCCCTCTCTGCCTTGCCATTTTGTTCAGGTGTATATGCCACTGTAGTTTGATGAATAATGCCATGTCTTGAGAGTATCTCTTGTACTGCTCTATTTTTGAACTCCAACCCATTGTCGGATCTGAAATATAATAAATTGTTGCCAGTGACATTTTCAGCTTCATTTATAAATTTTTCAATATATTTCTTCACTTCGTCCTTGGTTTTTACGAAATATACAGCTCTATAATTTGAGTACTCATCTTTTATAACTAAAAAATATCTGGAGCCTCCCACTGACATCTCTTCCATAGGCCCACAAACGTCTGCATGAATTAGTTCGCAAGTTTTGGTTGTTTTGTTGTCGCTTGTACTGAAAGGTAATCGGTGCATTTTACCCTCCAAACAGCCCATACACTTTTCAACACTGTCTTCATCTATTTCAATGTTGTTAATTTTAAGATAATTTTTTACGAGCTGCATATTTTGATGTGCCAATTTTTCATGCCATTCTTGTAGTCTAGATTTTAATTTGACGACATTTACTGAGCTGCATTTATTTCGCACATCCATGCAATACGTATCACCAAAACGGTCAGCAACTAAACATATTTTCTTTTCTTTGTAAAATTTACAAAACTTGCCATCCGTCACCATGACATAACCTTTTTCTGTTGCACATTTTACAGAGAACAGATTTGTCTTTAAATCCGGAACATATAATACATTGCTGATGGTTGTGTCAACCCAGCTTTGTCCATTATATACTTGTACCGCCCCCTGGCCTTTTTCTGCATTTCCGTCTCCAACAATTACTGACTTTTTAGATATTGTTGAGTATGTGCTAAACAATGTTAGATTATTGCACACTCGCACTTGTGTCTATAAGCCACTGCGATTGTTGCAATTGTTCATTGAACTCATACATTGTTACAAATGCGTTACTGTCCTTATTTTTCTTGAACCTGCATTCATTTTTGAAATGTCCAAGCTTATTGCAATAATTAAATTTTTTGTCTGACTTATTTGTGTTTGCAGAGCTGTTGTTAATGTTTTTATGGTTCGTATTACTCCTGCACTCATTTTGATAGTGTCCCATCTTCTGGCACTTGAAACACTTAACATGTTTCTTATCTTTTCTTGCAACAAAAGCTGTTGTTTGTGATTTTCACCACCTTTCTCCTTCAACCTCTCTTCTTCTACTAATAATCACGCCACTAGGTTATGATAAGTTTGTTTATCGTCTGGCGCAGATTCCCAGGCTGATACAAAATATTTATAAATGTCTGGCAACGACATTAATACCTTGGTAATAACAAATTTATCTGATATTTCTTCGCCCATTTGTTTAAGTTGATTTTGCATTTCTTGTATTTTGGACAAAAATACAGCCATTTCTACACCTTCTTCATATTTATACTGAAAGAAACGTTGTTGAACAATGTGTATACTAGTTTCAGATTTTTGTTGATAAACACTAGCCAATTTTCTCCACATTTCTGCTGAACTGGAGCATGATTTGATATGTAACATTACATCCTCATTCATTCTAGTTACCAAAAGAGTTTGAGCCTTAGCATCTTTCGTCATTCACTTTGTTAGTTTGTTTATTTTGTCTGGCTCTGGTTTTACATTGATTCCCTCCACCACTTCCAGTAGGTTCTGTCCTCGCCACAAGACTTTGGTTTGAAACTTCCATACATTCCAGTTCCTGGAACCTTCCAATTTAATAACTGATTGATTACCTTCCATTCTGGTTTATTTTTCCTGCTCGTCTTCCTTTTTTGTTCCAATTTGAAACAAGTATTTTTGATATTTTTGGTAACTTAACCTCAATCTTAGCACGTACTCGCAGCGCGTTCCGCCAATTTCTTCACGATGCAGTATACTTCCCTTATTTTAATAGTGGTTATGTGTCTGGGCCCATAACCTGTTCAATTTTAAGAGAAACACCAAGATTTTAAATTATGAACGTTTAATAATGAATTAGAAAATATAGTACAATCTGTTTCTTTGGATCAACGACATCAACTTTTCCAGTCACTTGCACTTTTTTATTAACAGTGTTACCAAACCTAAATACATTTTTATTACAATAATATTTAACAATATTAAATTTCAATAATATTTAACAATATTATATTACAATGATACTTAACAAATACCTACTGCATGTGTTAGATCAGGACGCGTCACTACCAATAGATACATGAGGCTTCCTACTGCCTCACGGTAAGATATTATTCTCTTCCAATGGCTCCCCAACTTCAACAGCTCCAATATCGCCTACTTCACGAGGAGTTGCAACGGGATTTGCCTAGACCATATTGAATCTCTTCAAGATCTTTTGTACACAGGCATGCTGATTAATGAAGATTGAGCCATCTGTACATTTCTTCACCTGAATGCCAAGGAAGCAGTCCAGAGGACCCACCATAATCTAGAATATTTCCTTCATCTTCTCTAGAAATATGGCAACCTCTTCACTATTTAAACCTGCGACAAGTCCATCATCGAAATAGACGGCCAGCAACAACTTTTTGCCGTCTTTGTTGCGTGTGTAGAGGCAGGGATCAACTTTGCTCTGCACCAAGCCTAATGTCTCCAAAAACTTGGCTACTTTTTTATTCTAGCAACGGGGAGACTGCTTCAACCCATACAGGCTGCGGTACCATCTTCAAATCCCTCCGGTTGCTTTAGGTAAACTTCTTCCTCAAGTTCCCCATATAGGAAGGCAGTCTTAACATCAAACTTCTTTGTTGCTGCTACATTGAGGATTACTCGTACGGTATCAAATCGAGTGACTGGACTGAAGGTTTCGTCGAAATAGATTCCTTTCTTCTGTGAATAGCCTTTTTCAGCCAATCTAGCTTTATATCTGGCGATGCTGCCGTCAGCTTTCGTTTTGATACGCAGTACCCAGCAACTGTAGATTACCTCCTTCCGGTTTGTCAGGTCTATCAATTTCCAAACTTGATTTTCCTCCAAAGATTAAATTTCCTCTTCCATTGCTGTGCTCCATTTTGCAGCATCAGGCGATTTCATTGCTGAACGATATGAATCGGAAATGACTCCTTCAGCAAGTAATACATAGTCCTTCAAATACTCTGGTTTTCTTATTTCTCGCCTTGGAGGACCAGTATTTGTCTCTTCCTCTGGAACAGTTCTGGCTTCCTCTGGAACAGTTCTGGCTTCCTCTGGAACAGTGCTGTCTTTTTCTACATCAGGTTGTTCTTCTTCGAGTGAAGTTTCGTCACCCTTTGTAACAATGACGGGTACTATTGGCTGGATTTTCTCCTCCTTGAAGATTACGTCTGGTGACAAGACAACCTTGCCTTCCTTTGGGATTCAGATCCGGAAACCATCTCTCTCGCCGCAGTAACCAACGAAGATTTCAGTAACACTCTTCTTGTCCAATTTTTGTCTTCTTTCTTTGGGCACATGCAAATTACTTTCGGCACCGAAGACTCGGGGATGATTGATCTTACAGCATCTTGATTGAGCCACAATTCTATTGGTGCTTTTTCCTTCACTTGCGTCGGTCCTGTACGATTCAGAACATAACAAGCTGTGTTTACTGCTTTCGCCCAGAGTTTCAGAGGTAGATAGTTTGAATGTATCATTCACCGTGTACTTTCAACAAGTGTCCGATTTTCTCGCTCCGCCACCCCTTTCTGTTCGGGAGTATAAGGCATTGATTTTCGGGCGACTATCCCTAGCGTCTGCAAAATCTTTCGTACCTTCTGATTTATGAATTCCGTACCATTGTCACTCATGAATTGTTTTACTTTCAATCCCGCAGTTTCTGTCTCATTTAAGAAAACTTCCAGGCAATCACTTACTTCGGATTTTTCTTTAATGGCGAAAACTCTACATAATCTAAAAAAATCGTCTTTAAAACATATGAAATAACGTGATCCACCAATTTAAGTCGTCTGCATTGGACCACAGACATCGGCATAGATGACTTCTCCCGGAATTTTAGGGCAATTCTTATGTAATACAAAGCTCTCACGATTGTGCTTTCCATACATGCACCCAGTGCACAGGTCCTTAGCATCACCGCTGGCTTCGATGGAATGCTAGGTGAACACCATTTCTTCTAGCCGAATATTCTGATGACAAAGTCTTTCATGCCACTGCTGCAGAGAGTCTTTGGCACAGGACATATTTACGTACGCTGGCTTCATTGGACGCAAAGCCTTCATCTTTAGTACGTACAAACCCTTTTGAGTTGCTTTTCCCGTCAAATGAATTTTACCGTTCTTAATGAATGAGCAACTATACTTCGTAGCTTCAAAGCTGAACCCCTACTTCGCCGTCGATCCAATTGCCAACAGGTTTCGCCTCAGTTCTGACACATGCCAGACATTCTCCAAATGGTTTCTCTGCTCCTCGTTGTGCAATGTCATGACTACATTTATTGTCCCCTTACCATATGCCATAATGTAAACATTATTTCAAATGAAAACTTTTACTGGATGTGGGAATTTACCTAGGAAAAACTCGTTCCTCCGGGTCATATGCTTTGATGCACCTGAATCTGCATGCCACAACACACTAACAGCACCTCCATCAATGCAAGAAAAAGCATTTCCTTCAGACGAATACTTTTCCTTTGCACCACGTTTTTCTGAAGCTGAAGGCGGAGCACTATTCTTTTTCTTTGGGTAGTTTCTTGCTAAATGTCCAAGTTCGTGACAATTGAAACATGACACTCTCTTTTTCAAATGTTTATCTTTCTTCTCCTCAGTTTTTGCAGTTAGTACTGCATCCTGTCGTGACTCCCTTCCAGGAAGTCTCATCTCAATTAAGCGAAATCTCTCTGTTAGCACATTAATTGATCTTCCGGTCACAGGTATGGATTCCCACACAGATTTGAATTCAAAATACTCTACTGGAAGTGTAGACATGACCCTGCTCATTAAGAGCAAATCCGGTAATCAGCTTTTAGTCAAGTTTTCCAGCTCATGATTTAAATCTTCGAAGTTCTTTTGCAACTTTGCGATATGTGCTGCAATGTATCCATACGGATTTTTGTCACAAGTAAAGAACACCTCCATCAGCCGATCAACCTTTTGACCTGAAGTCTGTTGATATACAGATAATAATCGATTCAAAATATCATAAGAACTGTGACAAGTAGCTGTCAATTCACAATTATTATCATTCATTGAACTGACAATTATCAATTGAGCCAATGCATCTTTTTTATTAAATGCCTTCAAATTGGTGACGAATTGAATCTATTTTATGTCAGTGGTGTCTAATTTGGGGTCTACTGGTTTCACCTCATTTCCATGCACTACATCCAAACAGTCATTATGCATCAGCATCAATTCAATCTGTCTTTTCCATCGAACTTGTCTAAATTCGTTTTGAAATCCATTTTGTTAATTTTCGTAAGTACTTAAACGTATTGCAAGTATCAATTTCAGTCCATTAACTGTAATAAACTTCAAAACGTTTTACAAACGAACTGGTGTCACTCTTGAATATTATCGAAAAACGTTTGACACATTCGACTATTACAAAATTTCGTATAATACAGTTTTATTTTAAGATCGCAAACACAGTTTTTCCTTTTTAGACACGTTATCTGGGCCCATAACCTGATGAATTTAAGCCGTATAAAAGAAAAAAAAACTATTTGTAGGATACTCAATTGTATTTTACTTAAATTATTTTTACATAAACAAAACTCTTGTTATTATATTTATTGTTGGTGGTGACATGGATATCACAGTTGCCTACTGTGTTTAGTTTTAGTGATTATCTCCAATAGTAATTCTCAATTCTTATTTTTTTACTTTATGGACCATTCATTAATATCATTTCTGAAGACTCTGACGATGTAAAAAAAGCGATGAGTTATCATAATTATCAACGATCATTCTTCTAAAAACCTGACCAACGCTCTTACTTTAAATCAGCAGAAAAATTTGTCCGTAACTGGTTTGCAACTGTTTTTGATTACTTGACAAGCATTGATCCTATTTTCCAAAGCCCTAAGACTATCATCCTTTTCTTCAATCTTTTCCTTCTAACCTAAAAATGTAGGTTTTCTTTAGTAAAATGAATTCGGTAGTATTTCATAATTAGAATAACACCTACCTAATTTTTGTTTCCTCTTTCACCGTAACTTCATTGCATTTTGTATTTTTTTTATTTTAGCTTCACTTATTTAGTTCTTGCGTTCGTACTTAATTTAGTTGTTGACATTTGTTTATTTAATTTTGTTCCGTGTTTTACCGTTGCCGTTTGAGCACGTCACGTACTGTAGCGAGATTTGTTTCATATAACATGTGGTTAAAGATATTAGTTTTTAACATTTTAATTAGTTGCATTTTACCATTATCTCATCCCAATTTCCCATTGTGAATAGCACAATCCTCGATTGTTGTGTATGTATTTATAACAGCCTTTTTATTTCTTTGTTTTCTTCTTCCCAAATTGAAGCAACTCTTCCTACCGGAATGCATTTCGTTTCTTTGTGATTGGGATAAAATGTATAAAGGTTCTCGGTTTGACGCTGCATTTTCATGCAAATCTATTAAGATTAATTAGTAAATGCATAACTTAACTAGATTATCTCCTAAGTAATTTTTAACGGTTTTTATCAGCCATTGTTAAGAGCGATTTCAACCTCGATAGAAGTAGTATTTTCTTGATAATTCAATTTTGTGCTTTGAAATAAGTTTGCGTAAATTTTGAAAACCATTAGTGGGATTAGAAATAGCTCCACAGTTAAGAGTTTTTAAAGTATTTGATTAATTCTACGGATTCATCGGGATTAAATTTCGAACAAGATAAATTCTCTACACTTCAAATCCGCCTAAAATTTAAGGTAATTTAAAATCCCTTTTTGTGAAGTTTCCTCTGTTAAATTATTTTATTATTTTATTACTTAGTATATTTAACAAATTATTATTTTAGGTACAGAAGATACTCCAATCTGTGGGTATGCAAATAAAAAATGTATGGATAATGTAAAAGGTAGGTTTCCTTATTATCCGCCGCCTACTTACTCTTAATTATAAATCCTGCACATCAAACAACAAATGTTGGCAATAAATTAAACAGATACTCTGCTAATTTAGGTCAAGGCCAGTACTATAATTCTTAACGTTACGATCCCTCTGTTGAAGTATTTTGACCCGCTAGAATGAATACCTTTTTTGAAATTGGGTTTAATATACTTAAATTCTGCAACTGACATTAGTAATGCACGCTTTTATTCTCGCTTGCTTTCGACGTTTTTTTTTTTTGTTATATTTTTTAGAGCTATGATATTGACATTAAATATCGAAAACAAACATATTCCATTCTTCTATCTTTATTTTAGAATGTTTTGCTCTGTTATGTTTTTATTCATTATGGAGTAAATTAAACAGATTTAAAATACATACATTTTACCGCGACCTTAATGTAATTTTGTATAATATTTATTAGGCAGTTTTTCTTGCACAGGCGACACTATCGCTTTGTCAATAGCATATAACAAAAAGTTACAGCAAATAAATTTTTATCAGTTAAAAAACAGTCGTTACAAACAAAACAAAAGTTAGATAACTATGTTTTAAATAGAAATTGGGAATACTTCAAAGTAAGTTGAAAATTGTTTGGTTAAAAATAGTTTTCTTTTATCGTAAAAGTTACTGTTATTTTGATATTTCTTTTATTACTCAAAAATTACTATCAACTTGGTTGAGAGCCACTTAGAAACAAAAACAGAACTAAAAAACAGGTTGCCGTAGAAATTCATTATATCAGAGTACGAGTATATTTAGAGGAAAATGGTTAATATATTTAGTAACAATGAATATGTAGACATGATTTTGATGTATGCAACAAGTTTCATTAATTTAAAATTTTCTATAATTCACCGCCTTTGCCATTATTTTTGAGGAGTGCATAATTTAAAATGGAAATAACTACAAATTGCCTAATTTGAATTAAATATATTTCTATGGAATTGAGGAAATTATAATTCTTCCCAATTGTTTTCCGCGGGATTCAATAAGTGGGTGTTAACATAAAAGAACTTTTATTTGTTGTAACTTTTTGGTTACTTAGTTTTTGTCAAAAGTTTATTAAAGAAAACACATTATTTTGGGCCCCCATAGCATCACTTTCAATCTATTCCGTGTATAGTAGTGTTTACAGATATTTAAATTTTAGAAATAATTTGAAATAATTATCGGTGTACGCGGATATACAATTACAATTATTACACAGCATTGTATTGTTCTACGAAGTTTGTTCTGGCAATATTACAATGAAAATTATATTTCAAATTTTTGCTACCAATCAAAAGTGAGAAATTTTGACGTATCTACCAATCTAATTTCGATAACACTGGAACTCCAGGATTTCGAAATTTAATTGGTCATGCACGGTGCATAATTTCCAGTATAATCAAAATTTGATTGGTAAATACGTCAAAAATTCTCACTCCTGATTGGTTCAAATACACCGTGCATTATTTTTGGAAATCATTTTTACTAGATGTACCTAGGTAATGCGTAAGAATAATGTCCACGAATTTAATTATTAATGGAATAACAATTAAATACACAATTCTGATCTCTCCATCACCAGATGGCAGCTCTGCTAATATTTAATAAATATGAATTGCTATACAATTCCAACCTGAAATTCACATAATTGTTACCACACGTCGCTTGCGAGTATTTTGGGGAGTAGTTCCTCCAAGTACTTGATCGATTTCTTAAATGGACTGCAAAAAACGAGAGTTAACATTAATTGTTAATATTTCGTTTCAAAATTGGAACCTTTTTAAATTTTTCTTATTGTTGTTTATTTACATGCCTTTTTGTTGCCACAACTGAATAAATCTGATTTTTTTAAATAGTTCTGTCATTTAAAACATAAAATACAATTTCCTATCTCAATATGTTGCTAGATTTGATAATGCATCGGACTGTGGATTGTGAGATACTCAGTTCGAATCCCACTACCGACAGTTGCCAATTTAAATTTACACCTGTGATTCCCCCTCCACTAACAATTGGTGGCTATGACGTGACAGCTTGTAACCGCATTTCATACGCAAAAATATATCACTTACCGATAATGGGTAAAAAGCGTGCTAATATATTTATTTATCTTTATTTATTACTACTTGAAAATCATCACTAGCCTTCGATTCGTAGTTATATTCGTAGAAATAAAAACGTAAAAGATTATGTATGAAATATTTGTCTAATTATTTAGTTAATCTTATGTATTAATATTGGTGTGATTTATAATATTATTTAAAATTTTGCATAAATACGAGTACTCCTTCAAGCATGATTGAATTTTCCTTCGTTAGGTAGTAAATGATACAAGAAAGGTCATTTGAATTGAAGTCAAAATCAGGTTTTTTATACTGATTGTGAAATTTGAAGTAGCAGTACATTCCAAATTTACGCTGAATAGATAAATTAATTCATGTTACATTTATATTAATATGGATCTTATAAATGACATTACAAATGAAATATTTAACTATTTCATAGTATACATATATTTTAGTGAAATATCGAGATTTTCCAATATTGAAACACCAATTTCTGTTTTCTTTATATATTTATAAAGATTTAAAATAAAATTGACTACAATTTACAGTTTATATTAATAGATCAGGAATCAATTATATATGATTAAGTATTATTTTTGTTTTACTTGAATATTTTTTTTATTTTAGATATAATTATAGACATAGAAATGATGGTGGAAGAAACAAAATTGTCCAGTGAATTAAAAGAGAAAATCAAACTCACTCGAGAAATATTCGATCATTGTGACTGCCTACCATCTTGCAACAGCCTGCAGTATTCAGTAGAAATATCACAAACTACTTACCATTTATCTAAAACCCTTGTGGCTTCAGGCACAGTCGATGAGTATTTTACACAAGAGTAAGCGATTTTTTAATTCACATTAAATAATTACGTTTTTGGGATGGGAATCACAAACAAAACACTCTGCAGTAAAAGTATAACACTCTGTAATGTCTATTAATTAAATTATATTGACGCTGTAGTATTTTTTATTTTGTGTTTATAACAAAGTTATCAAAATTATTTTAATTAAGTTAATAATTTTAAATTCAAATAGCTTAATTTTCAGAAATTGGTATTAATATCACCAAATACTTTCTTAGTTTTAAAAATTACGATTTTAAAAATTAAAATAAACATAAATGGCAAAAATAAAAAACAGTAGAAAGAACTAATTTTATAACAGTCAATTAATTGGTTTCAAGGGTTGGATTACTCCGCTAAGCGTCGTAATAATTATGAAACTCATTCTATAATTATTGTTCCAGGTAAACAAACTATTCTGCCCACTTAAAACTGTCTAATACAGATTATTTATTTTTAACGTAGTCAGTACATATAAATAACAATGTGTAACGTATACAGGGTGTTAATACTAATAGTAACATCAGAAAAAGGCAGGTAGAACATAATGAAGCAATCAAATTTTCTAAGTTAAAATTTTTGATTTGGATCCCCAATTCATAGTAATTGGAGTTCTGTTGTTTTTCGAAAAATCGTCATTACTCCCTTTTTTTAAAGAATATTTTTAAAATATAAAAACTTTCATAATTTGCTCCCGTTTCTGTTTCAGTTTTAACATTTGTATTTACAATTATTTTCTATTTTATCAAATAATATAATGGCGACCGATCAAATATTTCAAAACAAGATATTTTGAAAATCACGCGATCGATTTTTCAGAATAACCCATTTATAAAATCTTTAAATTATCTACTATAATATATTTTTATTCAAATTGAATTACAATATAAATTTTAACAAATTCAACAATCATTTTAAACAAAGTAGGTTTGCTGCCATTTAACCAGAAACAAACAATGAACAATGAAACAACAAGGGAGGCACTAAATTTAATTTAAAAATGGCCCCCATTCGCAGCAATAAAAGCCCGTCAGCGTGTTATAATATTAAAAGAGACACTTGCAAGAGCTGTCTGCTTACCTTTTATATCTTCTGCTGCAACTACTATTCTAGCCACTAGTCCTAATTCGGTGTTTTCTGGTGTCTCATATACAGAGGTCTTCATCTGTCTTCATCTATTTTGTAGTGCTATTGCTTCTGGGGTTGTGTGAGCCGGTGTCCCATCATGATGAAACAATAGTCTTCGTCTGATGTTTAGCGGTAAGTCATCAAGAAACTCTGGCAGAACGTTACTTAAGAGACAAAAATAATTTTTATCATTCAATCGATTTGGGTAAATTTATGAAAAACGTCGTTGATGCGCACGTATAAATATTGCGTGGGGATTTTCATTACATCACCAACCCTTTTGAAACAAACTTCGTCTGTAAATAAAATATACTCTTCAAAACGCCTCTGAAGATTTCAACGTTCAAGAGACCAACGACAAAGCAACAATCTTAGCTGGAAGTCTTCAGGTCCCAAAGCTTGCATTTTTTGTGATGGAGACCTTGTTCCTTCAGAACTTGCCAAACTGTCACGTGATTTAAATCTAAACCATTTGCTATTACTCTTATGCTTCAAATGCACAAGTACGGCGTTATCTATTGGAATTCCCACTAATTGTTGGGTGTAAACTACCAGTCTTTGACAAACGTGTACATATTCTGCTAGTGTTTCATCAAGACAAGAAATCTTGTCTTGATGATCACTTCTTGTCTTGAGCTTGATTTTGCAAGTTAGGTTTACTCGCCGAGGGTGTTAAAAGCCAACTCCACGAGTCGCGCTACCTTGCAAGTCGGAACGGTAGCCGGAAGGACTTTAATGGACGGGGAAGGCTGGTGACGGATGGTAACGGTAACTTGCAAGTTAGGTTTACTCGCCAAGGATGCTAAAAGCCAGCTCAACGAGTCGCACTACCTTGCAAGGAGGAAACGGACGGAACGGATGGTGACGGTATCTCACAAACTAGGTTCACTCGTCGAGGATGCTAGAAAGCCAGCTCCACGAGTCGCGCTATTTTGCAAGACGGTAAACAGGAAAAATAAAACGGAAACTCACCACAGTATCGAAACAGCTGAAACGGTATCGGAACGGATGCTCAAAGCAAATCTTAAGATCGAATCAATTGCCTAGGGCTGATGATCGAAATCAAGTGTCTGAATTGTGATTTTACCTCGGTTTATATACTCTTTTTACTAATTTTTCGGAATTAAACTTGATCTTCGCGGTCGCTACTGTGTATTTTAAATGGGCAGTGGTGGTTTAAAATGGAGAAGGGGTTGCGAATGTATTAACGCGGCCGACACTAATTTCAATCGCGAGCCCTCGAAAAACGGATCACGGCAAATATAAATTTACGTCGATCAGATAACCGGTAGCGGAGTTATTTAGACTAAACAATTGAAAAATTATTATCTAGATCAGTCAGTGTACAAAACATGTTTTCAGGTTTCAAGTATCTTACAAGAGGTAGAAAGAATTATCACAGTTAAAATTACAGTCAGATCTCGGTGATGTTAAAAAACATATACTGGGTGTTACAAAAATATAGACGAAGAGCAGCTTCGTCACATCTCCCCCTTACATACTCAAAAATGAGTTACTGAACTCATTTTCGCTAGTTGATTGACTAGAAATATCTAACTAACTACCAAAAATTTTAACTTAAATAGAACAAAAAATTGAAAAAAACTATCTAACCAACCAAAGAAAACTTAACTAACTTAACTACAACTTAATTAAACTTAACTAGGCCTTAACTACTCCTTAACTAATTTTAATTACCACTTAACTAATCTTAACTAACTTAACTAAAAAAGTTTTTGTCCACGCGCACTGGTTGGGTGGGGGGGGGGGGGGGTGGCCGGTACTCCGGAACGGGACGGGGAAGGCTGCTTCTCCGCAACGGGGAGTGTCGTAGCGGAAGGGGCCGCTCACTGGTCCGCCGGGATTGTTATCCAGCTGCCGTTGGGTCCACGGATGCGACACCGTCGCGTCCTCGGGGCTGTCCTAGGTCGCAGCAGCTAGAGTATCCCCCAGAGGCGGCACCCTCGGGTGGCCACTTCTCCCGCGTTGCTCTGCGCCACGGCGTCACGGAGCAGCGGTTGCCGGGGACCTGGATGGCGGGCCGGGTGGCGGTCGAACGGGGTGCTGGTGAGGCGGGACGGACAGTTGCTTCAGCCTCGGTAACGGTGGGTGACTCCGCCGAGGAGTCCGGGGATAGGCTGGCCAGCAACTGCTCCAGCTCCGCCCGCGCCTCTAACAGGTCGCCGCTTTTTCCGCCGGGGTTACTCGCAGGCCCTCGTCTTCGGACGTCAATGGAGACGCCGTCAAATCGATGACGTCTCCGTCCGGGTACCGTCCGAAGCGGTCGACGAGGGCCTGCCGCAGAACGTCGTCTCCCTGGCCGGGTGTCCAGGGAGTCGGGGTCTTCTTGGCCCTCACAGGGGGCCTGGCGGCCCATGATGGTGGCCGGAACAGCGGCACGAGAGCTGGGCGGATCTTCGGCCTCATCTTGCGTGCCGCGGGGACAGTACGGTTCGGCGACCGTACCCTGGGCGAGAGTCCACTCTCTCGCCCTGCCCGTGTCCTACCACCCACCCGGGCGGATCGTTTACGAATTATCACCCAGGGGCCCGAATACCGCGGCGCGAGTTTGGCTGCGAATCCTATTGCAGCGACAGATAGTGGGTGTTCGCGTCGCATTACCCGGTCTCCGACCTTGCCTTGCCAGGGACGATGACGCAAGTTGTATCGTCGACATTGGTTCTGAGACGCCGTGGTAAGCTTAATATTGGCCAACTGCCGGAGCTCCCGCAATTTCGCCAGCCGCTTCTCGAGCTCGGCCGGTACTTGGTTGTCTGTCGCTGGTTCTGTTTCTTCTCGGCCCACTTCCTGGTACAGGCCCGGCATGATGGGCTCGCGGCCATAGTTCAGCCAGGCGGGTGAATACCCGGTCGAGTCGTGCCGACTGGTATTGATGGCCGTTGTCAGTTCGGGTAAGTGAGTGTCCCATTCACGGTGATTTGTCTGACAATACTGGGCGATCATAGTTTTGAGCCCTCGGTTGACACGTTCGACGGGGTTGGCCTGCGGAGTGTATGGAGGCGTCTGCATGTGCCAGATCTTCAGTGCTTCTAGTTTTTGCCGGACTTGCCGATTATCGAACTCCGTCCCGTTGTCGGTGATCACGTTCTTGGGACATCCGTATTGACAGATAATCATCTCCTCCAGCGCCCGGGTAATATTCGCCGCGGTTGCCCGACGGAGGGCTCGGCACTCTACCCATTTGGTTGTCCGGTCTTGAAAGACCAACAGGAAGGCGTGTCCCTTTTTGGAGGTCGGCAGGGGCTCTATAATATCCGCTGCCACCGTGGTCCAAGGTTAAGACGTCTTCGGGGGTAGCATTTGTCCAGCTTGCCCCTGTTGGCTGGTCTTGAAGCGGAGACACGAATCGCAGTGGCGTACGTATTGGCGGACGTCCCGGAACATCCCCGGCCAGTAGTACCGTTGGGCGATTCGTACGGCTGTCTTGGCGGTGCCGTTGTGTCCGGCTGCTGGGTGGTCGTGATTTTCTTGTAGGACTCGCGTCCTCTCATGCCGAGGCACGCACAGCTTCCAGTCGTTTTCAGCATCGGCGTCGGCAGTGGCAGTGATTTTGCGGAATAGCCTGCCGTCTCGCATTTTCCGCTGGTACCAGGTGCATTCGGCGGTGGTTGCGAACAGTTCAGCTTCCAGTTGGTCTGATGTTTCTATGGGCTGTCGCGATAGCGTGTCAGCGACCCGGTTGAGGCTTCCTTTTCGGTACTGGATTTTGAAGTCAAACTGTTGCAAAAACATGATCCAGCGCGCTAGTCGGCCCGGCGGATTCTCTAGCGAACTCAGCCATCGAAGGGCCTGGTGGTCGGTCACGATGGTGCAACTGTACCCCTCCAGGTAGTCGCGCATTTTCTGCACCGCCCACACTATCGCCAGGCATTCCTTCTCCGTGGTGCTGTATCGTGTTTCGGGTCCATGCAGGGCCCGACTAGCGTACGCGATGACTTGTTCCCCCTTCTCGGAAAATTGGACGAGTGCCGCTCCCAATCCGGCGTCCGAGGCATCGGTTTGGAGGAAGAACCGCTTGTTAAAGTCAGGACACGTGAGAATGGGTGCCGTGGTGAGTGCCTCTCGTAGATGTAGAAAGGCTTCGTTCTAGTCCTGACCCCAATTCCATCGCACTTGCTTCTTTAACAGGTGGTAAAGCGGTTGAGCTATCCTGGCATAGTCCGGTACGAACCGGCGGTACCAAGCGGCGGCTCCTAGGAATCGCCGCAGTTGTTTGACGATAGTGGGTGGTGGAATGGCCTTAATGACCTCCACCTTCTCAGGATCAGTCTGACCACATGCCCCAGGTATCGGAGTGAAGTCTTCCCAAACTCGCTCTTCTCTGGATTGATTCGCAGGTTTGCCGCTCGAAGTCGTTTGCATACTTCACGCAGGTGTTTGACGTGCTCTTCGGGGTTACGGCTCGCGACGATGATATCGTCCAAGTATGGGATGGCCACCGGGTCGAAATCGGGGCCGATAACTTGGCCCAGGAGTCGTTGGAAGGTAGCGAGTGCCGCATGTAGCCCGAATGGCATGACGGTGAACTGGAACAACCCTCGGCCTGGTACGGTGAAAGCCGTGAGAGGGTGACTTTCCGGTTCTAGCGGTATCTGCCAGTACCCCTGTTTTAGGTCCAAGGTGCTGAAGAACGACGCTTGCTGGAGTTTGCTGAGGATGTGTTGGATGTGCGGTAGTGGGTATGCGTCTTTCTCGCTGACCTCGTTAAGGCGGCGAAAGTCGATACAGAACCGCGGTTTTCCGTCCTTTTTCCTCACGATGACCGCCGGAGAGCTTCAAGCGCTTTGTGAGCATTCGATCACCCCTTCTGCTAACATCTTATCGACTTCCTCGTCGATAATGGCCTGCATTTTTTGATTTCTCGATCGATAACGCTGTTTCAGAGGGGTAGGGTCCGTCAGTCGGATCCTGTGTGTAATTAACGGGGTAGTCCCCTGTAGTCGCTCGAATTTTGGTAATTCTTCCGCCAGGAATTTCTGGAGGGGATCCCCGGTGGCTTCGGTGGCGGCGACGGTAGAAGTGCGGGTATGAGTTACCTGGCACTCGGTGGTGGAGGGCCCTAACGTGATGGAGAGCCCATGATGACTGGCACGGCTAGTGTTGGGATACGTAGCAGCTGAATCGTCCTGGTCTTGCCATCCAGCTGGCAGCGCCCTCGATATCCGGCGGAAATCTCGACTCCGGCGCCGTTCGCCATCTGGGCCGTTTGGATTGTCGAGCGCCACCATGGATGGCCGGTTTGTCGACATAAGGTTGCTATCTCCTGGTTCATATAGAACAGGGTTGAACCGGTGTCGATGAGGGTGGATATCTCGGTGCCAGCGATCTGCAGTGGTAGGTGGATTCGGTCGTCCCGGGCCTGTCCCAAGGCGGACAGGAACGGGTTTTGAGATTTGGGGAGCTGCCTCTGCCACCTTACTGGGTAGCCCCTCTCTCGTTTCCCGTCTTCTGAAGGCAGCAGTCCCGGGTTAAGATGCCGGTCTTCCCACATCGGGAGCATACACATCCAGCATACCCGCTTGATCGTTTCGCGGTTAACCGTGGTCGTCGCGTGTACTGCCGTCCTAGTGGGCGTAAAGGGACTTCTAGGGGTTTCCACCGCTAACTCTCGTTGGAGTTCTTCATACTCCCGTATCTCTCGCAGCAGCTCGGGAACCGAGGATACGTCTTGTCGGCGTATGCGTTGTCGATAGGCGGGCCGTAGATTTCGGTATAGCCAGTGTAATTTCTGTGAACTGTCGTAGCCGCCATTCCGTCGCATGAGGGTTTGTAAGGCGCTGATATATATTCCAGCCCTGTCTCTCTCTTCTTCTGTACGCGGCGGTGTATTTCCTCCTCCAATTGACGTTGTTTATTGGGGATGAAGTACTCGTTAAAGTCTTCGAGGAATCTTTTCCAGGAAGACCATTGTGTGACGTTGTTGCGGTACCACAGTGTTGCGTTGCCTCGAAAGAGCTCGGGAAGTGCGCCCAACAGTTGTTTATCACCGACCTGATAGATTTATTACCAACTGCTTATCTGTGTTTATTTTCCTTAAAACGTGAAATAATTGTTTCCGATCTACATGATCGAACGCTGCTTTTAAATCATCAAAGAATGTGAACAGTTTCCCTCTTTCTTTTAGTAATTCGTTTTTAATTTATTGATTTAGGAGGTAAATATTATCTAATTAGTAAATAGTGTGCGGGGATCTTTATCGTAATAATTTTATATGAACATTGTCTTATACTTATGTATATACGAGTATTTCTGAACTTTCAACCCTCCAAAGGTTATTTTCCTAGGATGGACAGACACACTAACATCTTTAAATTTCATTACATTGCCACGTTTTCTGTTATATAGATGCCATATATGTGTTGCCCACCCGGTGCAATTCCTTGTTACAACCACTAGCCGGTTCCAGATAGCTTTGAGGTTGCGAAGATAATTTGATCCCAACTTGGAATGGTGACGGGAGTAAGTACCAACCCAAATCAGGCCGTGAAAATTTTGTAGACCTGTTCGGGATTCGAACCCACGACCACTGTGTCCAAAGGCAAGCACTCTTATCACTGCGCTATCCCGCCGTTTTACCTTATCTCATGTTTTGTCCAATCGAAAATATTTGGTGAAATACAATACGACTTTCTTATACATAGAAATCTAAATTTGATTATTTATTAATTAGATGTAATACAGCGTCATATATATGAAAGAGATGTTTTATACTCCATTGCACCCAAGACTCTAGTAGAAAGCTCTGCTGACGTAGACTGTCTCGCATAGTGTCTATTAGTTTAATAGAAGATGTAAAGCACACAATAGAACAAGAAAATACTAAATTTACAAATGCAAATAGAAAACACATTCCTGTACATATGTAAAACGGGTAGAAAATTTCACTTGCGAGTTTTAAACTGATACACACATTTTAGGGTCTTTTTTTTTCACTTTTTACAAATCGCGTGTATGTTTGTGTGCGTGTGACGATTTTACCGTCCACAACATTTTAAAATCTTATGATACCTTCCCACAATTTTTAAATTTAAAATTTATATATTCAATTCACGAGATCATTAGATTTTGTTAGGAATTCATCAACCGGAAGGCATAGTTTACTTGTATGCCTATCAGAATTTCTTGGGCACATCTCACTAAATAATTGATTTATCGTAAATTTAATTATACGCAAATAGGTGTGCGATATTTTTATATATTTTGTTTGCATCCGCTTACTTGGGCATATTTTAGTAAATACTGGTACTGAAAACTATAAAATAAAAGTTAATTGTGAAAGGAAGTCCTATGGGCTCATTGCGTTTCTCCCTTTGATGGCACTACGTCTTCGAAAAAAGTTCATCACTACGTTGCTGTTGTTAGTAGTCACTGCATTCTTCAATTTCCTTCTCCTAAAATATTTCTTAAGATATCCCGTAGTTTAAGTTTCTAGTATTTCTAGGTTGAGATTTACCATTCATAACAGGTTTCTTTGAATTTTAAACAAAGAAACAATTGCAGAACTTAATGGTATATGATAAGAATGATTTGTTACTGCGTTCCTGAAATTCCTGCTCCTAAAATAAGTCATTGAATACACGGTATACCTCATAAGTTCAGATTCTGGTAATTGCCTGTCAACATATAGCTTATCATTATCATCAATGTTTACTTCCGTCCTTCGGAACATTTCTATTGATACCAAACACAATCGGTTTTAATTGACTTTAAGAAAAAAACATTTGATTGTCTGTCGGTCTCTATTTTTGACAAAGCGGTAGAACAGGTTTATTCAAGACTTCTCATTTCATACCAAACACGAGATTTTCCTGAAGACTTTCATATTCCTAATTTCTCACCTTTCATTTTAAAAGTACAATCAATAATAAATAATAATTCACATTCTTTGTTGGCGACATATTTCGCGATTTTACTTTATGTTTACAAAATTTGATCATGTAATACAGACTTTTCTTAGCCTAACTTTATCATGACATTTAAACGTCAAAGTACAATCAAAGAGAAAAATTGATTACAAATTTGTTTTATTCTGAATTTGGCGGTTTTGGATAATTTATATTATTCCATTTTTGCTGTACAAATATTCTAGAGTTTGGATTGCACTTAGTGGGTCAGTGCAGATAACGTATGGTTAATAAGTTTCATGGAAATTGTTCCTTATCTTATATTTCATCGGTCTATACTAAGCATACTGCCGAGAGTTGGTATGTATATGTTATTTTTGTATTGCGTGCGTCATTTCTGTCAGCGTTTCGAAACTTGCATGAAATGAAAACCTATTAAAGTACAATTAATTGTGTTTCGTTTTGATTTGGCAATTCATTTGACATTTTCTTCCTCAATTGAGTGTTTTACATAGTTTCAAATATTGCGACAATTTCAGTAGTACCAACACGGTTATAGCAAATTAATGTTTTTATGGCAATTACCTAAAATAATTTTTAAATACGTGAAAAATGAAGAAATGGGATACCTATAAAGAAGACCTCTTGGTCTTGCCTCCTTAAACAAGGGCAATTTGCAACTTGTTCACGAAGAATTTAATGAAGAAAAGGATCAATTTATTCTTTTCTTGTATGATTTAAGATATATTTAGTACATTATAAAAATAATAGAACCAGCAATAAAATAACAAACTAACCCTAAACATGAACAAGTTTGACAGGTTGGCAGACTAAAATACCTTAAAATTCACAAAAAAATTATCGAAAAATAGAACATGTTCAATTTGTTAATAAATTGATCAATATATATATATTTTAGGAAAGAGGGGTCCGTTAAGTTAGCACCAAAGGGTGAGGCACTAATTATAAAACATATACCAGTGCTTAGTGCCTGATTGGTGCCCTTTAGTGCTCTTCATATTTTTCATCAATGGTTTATACTCGTAATTATGAAGTTTTAACACGTTTTTTATTTTGGTACTAAGTTCACGCTAGCACCAAAAGTATGATATTTTTAAAATTTTTTTTCATATATAAGTGCCTTATTAGTGCCCTAAAATTAATTTGTATATTGTTTATAATAACAGAATTATATACGAAATTAAAAAAGTTAACAATTCACTGTATTTCACTTTTATAAATGCCATCTCCACAAAAGCCAAAAAAAAAAAAAGATTTAAAAATCGATAAATATAAACATTTAAGAAAAAATTTTAGAGCACCAATGGGTACTAATCAGGCACTAAAGGAATGTTTATTAATATTTTTAAAAATATTAACTTGTGTTGCTAGGGTAGCTCTAAAAAGAAAAAACATCAACAATTCTGTTATTATAAAGAATATACAAATTATTTTTAGGGATCCAATGGGCAATAATGAGGCACTAAAAATATATGATTTTTTTTTTTAAATATCATACTTTTGGTGCTAGCGTGAACTTAGCACCAAACTAAAAAAAGTATTAATAACTCCATAATTATAAACAATTGAAGAAAAATATTTAGAGCACTAAAGGGTACTAATCAGGCTCTAAACACTGGTGGTTTCATAATTAGTGCCTAACCCTTTGGTGCTAACTTCACGGACCCAGGAAAGAGTCGTATTTCATACAACAATAAACTGACAAGGAAACTTAAGCAATTTATTGACCAATAAAATGAATCCTTTAAAATAGGCATTAAGTAAATCAAGCAGAATTTTAATTTCTTACGAAGTATTTCTTAATGATATTTAAATGATGCAGGATGCAAGATGAATTGAATAATGGGTTAGTAACTACAACTCAAGTGGATATATTTTTCAAGAAGTCGTTGTTTTTGGGACTTCAACGCACGGAACTTTATGGCCGCGTGGATTTCTTGTCAAACTGCGGAGGAATTCTTGGACTATTTCTCGGATTTTCACTTTTATCTCTATTGGAAATTATTTATTTTCTTACTATTCGTTTGTGGTTTCACTGCACTCGCTCTCCCAAAAAGATATAAAATATCGAATATTACTCTTGTTATTGATTTAGTGTTGACAGTATAACATTGTAATTTCTTTGTATGTTTGATAGTACTTAATTTAGTTAATAAACTTGTTAGTGTGACAACGTAGTATCTAGTAATCTATATCATACAATAACACAAGCCTTACTGGTGGACATTACTGACTGTTTGGAGATTTATAACTCCTTTGGTAATGAACGGCCGATATTAGTGAAGTTATTGTGTGCGTTCTGGACAGTTATTCAGAAGGTGAGTTCTTTAAGATATTTTGTTTCTTCGTTTAACGATATTTATTATGGTTTCGCATGTATTTATAACTGTTGGCTTTCTGATATTCTCGTGCGATATATTATTTATCAACCTAGCAATTTATTTCATATAACACGATTTATACAACAACATATACCTAAGCTAATTGATAGCGGATGTACGTTCATGATATCATTTCCGGTTTAGTGGAAATTAATAGAAACTTGGAAATATACTATATATTTTTACAAATTTTAAAAGTACGTCTAATTTGCTTTAATGTCATGTAAAAAATCATGTTATATTATTAAAAAATAAATGGCTAGGACATTAATTAGGCTAAGTAGTAAAAGTATTAGTAAGCCATGTCGCTTGCTTGAAATAATAAAACATTTAATTTAAATAAAACAATTAACCAAAACAATGCTAACACGATAAATAACATCTGTCAACAATCAATACTAATTGTTATTACCTTTTTTATCAACAAGTTTCAGTATAGTACTTTATAAATTTAATTACTTAGCTACTTATAAAAATTAAAATATCTATTTTAGGATCGGTATTTCTAACCTTAGATAAACTAGAGAATAAATTTAGCAGTGGAATAAACAAATAATATCCCATCAAAATTATAGCTTAAATGATAATTAATATTCAAGCATCTTTTAATGCGATATTTTTTGTTTATTCCATTGATAAATATATTCTCTAGTTAATCTGAAGTTGAAAATACTGGTCCTTGGAAATAAAGTTGATATGCTAGATGTGAAATTCGGAGATTAACAAATAATCGCATAGTTATAGAATTTTATCAGCAAGAATATGCACAGCGTCGACATAGTTTAATTTCGAGGCAATGTCATGGCTTACTATTCTTTCTTCTATTAGGGATAATTAAAATACTCGTCATTTTATTTTTTAATAATATAACATATAAATTATTTTACATGATTATAAAGCAAATTTAAGGTTCTTTCCATATTTGTGAAAAATATAGTATGTTCCAATTGAAATTTCAAAGTTGATATTAATTACTAGTAAACCGGAAATGATATCATGAATGTACAGCCGCTATCAATTAGCTTATATGTTGTATAAATCATGTTACGTAAATTGCTAATTTGATAAATAAGCGAGATATTTGCTTAATCCATTTGAAAATAACACTCTGTATACCTACCTATGCTGAGACTCAGGCATGCGTGCTTGCATTACCAGGTTATTGTCACAGTTGAGTATTTGGACATTGGTCCGCTGAGTGACAAAGTTCAGTCATCCATATCCATTAAATGAGACAAGAAACGACCATTACGTAACATACAATGGGATAATGCAGAACCCTAAACTTAATACATCATGCGGATGTCAAAGTCGTGTTGAATCGTGCTGATTATTATGTAAAAAAAATTATCTTAACGATCATAGACCATTTCATTGGTAGAAATCCACTAATTGTCATGCTCGTATATCAGCCATCCTATTTCTATAAAAAGTAGCTACTGTAACAACTACCTTATTGTTACAAAAATGATTTGTGTTGTAATTTTTTATAATTTATTCATTTGGTTTATTCCGTGGAGGCCTTTAATTGGGTATCTGTTGGCTTCCCAAAGATTATAAATAAATAAAAAAAATTAAGAAAGTTGTTACGATGATAACTTTGTTAGAGAATTGGGCTGTAGATATTTATCCTCATGAATCTTTTGAACTGTCTCCATAACATCGACCAGTTTTGAATATCATCAAATTTCTTAAATTCAATGTTCTGCATTTTGTACCTATATTTTGTTTACTATATCTTGGAAACTATTTTGTATTTTATTTACATTAGTTACGGGGTAGTTAAGGGTATGTCACAGTATATTTGTGTGTATATGTTATAATTTATTATCTTTCTTTCTTTATCATGGATAAGTCTGTTAAGCTACCTTGACTCCTACTCTTGTACCGAGAGAACCCGTATCTTTTTAATCTTTCATTTTGTGAAAATGAAGAATAAATAGGCGAAGTTTAATGAATGTAAACTTGCTATTGTCAGAGGTGTAATGGAAAGAAAAATGAATTGATGTCTCCAATGCGTACGTATAATGTGGATGCAGAAAAGTTGTGGCGAGGAAGAGGTGGATGGAATGTTTTGTTTATGGTCGGGTGTGTGCGAATGGTAGAGCGAAACATGGTGTAGGTATGGTTGTAAGTGAACGAATTAAAGCATATATTAAAAATTATGGTTGTATTTCGGAGAGAATTTTATAGTGCAGATTAAAGGTAGGTATGGAGCTGAACCTCTTCATTTCCAATTCCATTTTTAAGCATAAGTTAGCTTATATATATATATATATATATATATATATATATATATATATATATATATATATATATATATGCGTGCGTGGCTCCTGATGATTATATACATATATAATGTGTCCCATTTAAGGTACGAATGCACGGGGATCTCGAGAACCGTAAGAGATACGAGGTTGGTTAAATTAGACGAAAGTTGCATCTTTAGTAGGACAGTTTGAACATATATTTGTTTTTCCAATTGAATGCATAGGTCACTAGATAATGGCTAAAATGTAAATTTTACGATTTTCTTTTTTTGCTGATAACTTCGTTGTATAATATAATACGAGAATTTGGTTCGCACTTTCTTATGACACTTTTAATGGCGAATTTGCAGAAGTACTCAAAAAATGTTTACATCTAAACATTTACGAGTTACTGGTATCAACTTTTATTTTTCATATGGAGGTCATAGTAAGCCATGACATTTTTGAATAGAGATTTTTTTGCTTTACTACGAAATAAAACACTAATAAAATATTTTTATATTTAGTAGAAAAATTAACGAAATTTTTTATTTATAATAAAATTGAATTGAAAAAAGTGAATCATTTTAGTGAAGCCCTGCAACAAGACATTTTGGCAAGCCCTGTTTTTTTTAGTTGCTCTTTTGACCACGCGAAACCTCGCGCGTGCCAACATCCGCCGGTCAAATCTCTCTCTTGTGCGGTAGCTACGTTACGGAGAGGTTGTGTGTTTTGACGAATTACGCTTAACACGTGTTTCCATTTCTGGTTTTGCTTATTTTTTACATTTCAACCTCACGTAAGTAAACGAAATTACTTTGTTGTTTATTTCGATCTTGTTATTTTTCTATTTCGTTCAATGGTCTACCCCACAAGCAGCACATTTTGTTAATTCTCTTGGGTGTTGACTTCCTAGTCTCACCCTAGAGCAGTTTATTTGGTATTAGAGCCTACCCTTTTTTTTTTTGGTACCCCTAAGTGGTTGTGAGCTGAGGCCACTCCACGATCAATCTTTGAAATTTCTCATTTTATACGTAGTTCTGCATAAATAAGGTTAAGGATTTACGGAACACGCCGCAGTGCGTTTGTTTCCTTTTTTTGTTGTTGCCCTACATTTTTTTGAAATTTATCACATGCTAGTAATTCTGCATAATCATAATAATTAAAAAACTCGAGTTTCCCATTCCCCTTTCCCTTCTCACCCGTTTGATAGTGAGAGACTGTCAGAGTGCCTGTGCAGACTCGACGACCTCCTGAACCAGTACCTTCAGCTTTATCAAGTTAATCTTTGCCCCTCGTAGCCATTTTGTATTTCTGAAACTGATATTTTTTTTTTGTTCATCTTGAACTTTGTGATATTATTTTTAAGTTGTTGATCAGCCTACGTTTTGAGATTTTGGTTATTTGAGTAACTTTACGTAGGGTTGATGCGTTCAGTTTCAGATATTACTGACTTGATAAAGTAAGTAATCATTCGATTATTTTTTGTACATCATAGTTCGTCAGCGCACTTTTCTAACATCCTACATAGCATCACTTTTACTAACTTATTTCTTTCCTTTCCTATCCTATTGCTAAGCGTAAATTCAGTTTGCTTTGTATAAATTTGATTTTAGTAAAATATTGTAACGATTTTTGTAATTTGCCATCTGCTTGCAACTACTCCAATATTTTAATATTATTTTGGTGGTTTGGTTTTCTGTCGCTTGTTTTTTTTTTTTCTCTAGCTGCTACGCCGACGCAGGGACTCTAGGCGAGAGCGTACAGGGGGCAGCGTGGAGCTTGGTTTGACACTGCGGACACCTGAACCATTTAACCCAGCCACAAGAGCGGCTACAGCTATCGTCGTCCTGGCCCGTTCTCGGAAGTTGTACAGCCCAAGAAGTACCACGAATTGGTTCAATAGGCCATTTTTTACCTTGGCACGTCAACGTACCATCCTTCCAGGGACACGAGGTCAGTTCTCCGACATCCCAAAGCCGCCGTCTTTGTTAGACCGCTCCGCTGACCCTGACGTTCCTCGCAGAAGAACTCAGCTAGCTATCAGCGTCGGAAATCTTATTGTAAACATTCCACACCTTAGTTGCATCTGCCAAACTAGAGTAAGTTCGAGTCAGATTTGGTTTAATTTCAATTTGTATTATTTGTATAACCTGTCTAAATTTCTGCCTAGAATATATACCAAATTTATATTTGTATGTCGTAATTGTTTTCAATTTGGTGGCGCCCATTTTCTCTCTTCCTTCCTTTCTTCCTTCTTTGATAGAACCGGACCCACCAACACTTCATCCGCATTGTCCATCGCTAGCCGAGGATTTGTTTGTGTGCTTCTACTCAGGTAAAGTGCAACAGTATATAACCCGAAGCCCCAGCCCGCGTGGAGGGGAGACGCGTCAGTGCTTCAGCAGCTTACTACCGCTTGCAGATAAGCAATCTTTCTCATTTTCTTGTTTTCTATTTTTTTTTTTATTTGTTATGTTGGTTATTATATTTGTTTGGTTTAATACCGATATTGTTGTCGCTTCACGACTAGAAATAATGTATTGATAGAATTTATAAAGTTTCATTGTAAAAGATCTGATCTTATCCCGCTCTATTTGGGTAGAACTTGATGACAAAATACGTAGCCGGTAGTTCCATGCCACAGTTTTGTAGGACGACATTTCACTGACTACTTATTTAGCGCTTACGTGAACTGTGTGATCGATCACCCGCTCCTGTATCTTAGTTGTTATGCCCTCTCATTTTGTCTAATACAGTGTAAGACCTCGTTGCTCAGCGGTGAACAACTCGCTGCGTGATCCACCTTACAGTCTATCTACCGCGCAAACCCTGGTGCGATCAGGTTTTAATCCACGTGTGACATTGATACACTTTATTAGAACAATACTTTTTTATTTCACTACTCCATTTCCGTGTACACTTATTTATTCAATATAGATGTACAATTAAGCCTACACTAGAACTCTGTTTTTTTTTTCTTTCAATTGCACTT
Organism: Poecilus cupreus; assembly: GCA_963942605.1. Taxonomy (NCBI): domain Eukaryota; kingdom Metazoa; phylum Arthropoda; class Insecta; order Coleoptera; family Carabidae; genus Poecilus; species Poecilus cupreus. The sequence goes on from OZ012728.1 coordinate 6,995,621, forward strand.
ATACCCATTTCGGTTTGTTGATAAGCCGTTAGGGTTGAACCTAAGCGACAGGTCAACTGGCGCCCACTCATACCTTCACACTTTTGAACTAATACCTAGCTCCACTGAGTAAGCCGTGGTTCAACCGCCTTGCCCCAGGATCTTAAAGAGATCGTAGCACTACAAGCATGTAAAAATGATATAAGTTTGGGTGACCAACCATTTGAGAAAAATTAACTCTGGTTGGTAACACTTCTACGTTTTGATCTCTAGACAAGAAAAATACATTTTCCGCACTATTTCGGGAGAAGAAAGGTGGGGTTTTCTAGCATGTTGTATGGTCCGAAAAATAATTTTCATATAAATGAAGACATCTTACTTCATGTGACATAATAAAAAGTATTTAATATTAAATTATTAGAAAACGATTGTATTCATTTAAAATTAATGAGGACATTATGCATATTCCAATATAAAATTCGATTTCCGCCACTGTCCGTTGAATTTGAATTTTTTGTCAAACGTTGAAATTTCAACTTTAATTTTGTCAAATTATTTTATCCAACACCTCTCAATAAATGCTCTATAACTATGCCTAAGGAAAGTAACAGATTACCCACTAGTGGGTATAATTTTGAGGAATTGTACTAGTGAGTGTTTTTTTATTTATAACAAAAATAATAACACACAACACCTTGGTAACTACTTCGATTGACATTTTAATTTAAAAATTTAAAGCATATGTTACTGTCAAATAATATTTCTATAATAAATTTTTCATTTATTAAAAAGTGTTGGATAAAACGTTATACTTCACACGTGGGCAAAGTGAAATTACCCACTCGATGGGTAATTCCTTACTTTACCCACTTGTAAAGTAAATAATTATTATATAATGTACGTATTATTTATCTACAGATATATCAAAATTAAATATGAATGTAATGAAATTAAATGCGTTCACGATATTTTTTGTTTTTTTAAAGGTGTTCAACTATTACAATACAAGAAACTTT
>OZ012728.1:7004115-7009115 GCA_963942605.1 Poecilus cupreus
AGCGTTGTGAGCGTTGTGAGCGGTGTGAGCGTTGTGAGCGGTGTGGAGCGTTGTGAGCGGCGTGGAGCGTTGTGAGCGTTGTGAGCGGTGTGGAGCGTTGTGAGCGTTGTGAGCGGCGTGAGCGGCGTGAGCGTTGTGACCGGCTTGGAGCGGAGTGGAGCGGTGTGAGCGGCGTAGAGCGTTGTGAGCGTTGTGAGCGGCTTGGAGCGGTGTGGAGCGGCGTGAGCGTTGTGAGCGGCGTGAGCGTTGTTAGCGGCGTGAGCGTTGTGAGCGGCTTGGAGCGGTGTGGAGCGGTGTGAGCGGCGTGGAGCGTTGTGAGCGTTGTGAGCGGCGTGAGCGTTGTGAGCGGCGTGGAGCGCTGTGAGCAGCGTTGTGAGCGGTGTGAGCGTTGTGAGCGGCGTGAGCGTTGTTAGCGGCGTGAGCGTTGTTAGCGGCGTGGAGCGTTGTGAGCGGCGTGGAGCGGTGTGGAGCGTTGTGAGCGTTGTGAGCGGCGTGAGCGTTGTGAGCGGCTTGGAGCGGTGTGGAGCGGTGTGAGCGGCGTGGAGCGTTGTGAGCGGCGTGAGCGTTGTTAGCGGCGTGGAGCGTTGTGAGCGGCGTGAGCGTTGTTAGCGGCGTGGAGCGGTGTGAGCGTTGTGAGCGGCGTGGAGCGTTGTGAGCGTTGTGAGCGGCGTGAGCGTTGTGAGCGGCTTGGAGCGGTGTGGAGCGGTGTGAGCGGCGTGGAGCGTTGTGAGCGGCGTGAGCGTTGTGAGCGGCGTGGAGCGCTGTGAGCAGCGTTGTGAGCGGTGTGAGCGTTGTGAGCGGCGTGAGCGTTGTTAGCGGCGTGAGCGTTGTGAGCGGCGTGAGCGTTGTGAGCGGCTTGGAGCGGTGTGGAGCGGTGTGAGCGGCGTGAGCGTTGTTAGCGGCGTGGAGCGTTGTGAGCGGCGTGGAGCGTTGTGAGTGGCGTGGAGCGTTGTGAGCGGCGTGAGCGTTGTGAGCGGCTTGGAGCGGTGTGGAGCGGTGTGAGCGGCGTGGAGCGTTGTGAGCGGCGTGAGCGTTGTGAGCGGCGTGGAGCGCTGTGAGCAGCGTTGTGAGCGGTGTGAGCGTTGTGAGCGGCGTGAGCGTTGTTAGCGGCGTGAGCGTTGTTAGCGGCGTGGAGCGTTGTGAGCGGCGTGGAGCGGTGTGGAGCGTTGTGAGCGTTGTGAGCGGCGTGAGCGTTGTGAGCGGCTTGGAGCGGTGTGGAGCGGTGTGAGCGGCGTGGAGCGGTGTGAGCGGCGTGGAGCGTTGTGAGCGGCGTGAGCGTTGTTAGCGGCGTGGAGCGTTGTGAGCGGCGTGGAGCGTTGTGAGCGGCGTGAGCGTTGTTAGCGGCGTGGAGCGGTGTGAGCGGCGTGAGCGTTGTTAGCGGCGTGAGCGTTGTTAGCGGCGTGGAGCGGTGTGAGCGTTGTGAGCGTTGTGAGCGGCGTGAGCGTTGTTAGCGGCGTGAGCGTTGTTAACGGCGTGAGCGTTGTGAGCGGCTTGGAGCGGTGTGGAGCGGTGTGAGCGGCGTGGAGCGTTGTGAGCGGCGTGAGCGTTGTTAGCGGCGTGGAGCGTTGTGAGCGGCGTGGAGCGTTGTGAGCGGCGTGAGCGTTGTTAGCGGCGTGGAGCGGTGTGAGCGTTGTGAGCGGCGTGAGCGTTGTTAGCGGCGTGAGCGTTGTTAGCGGCGTGGAGCGTTGTGAGCGGCGTGGAGCGGTGTGGAGCGTTGTGAGCGTTGTGAGCGGCTTGGAGCGGTGTGGAGCGGTGTGAGCGGCGTGGAGCGTTGTGAGCGTTGTTAGCGGCGTGGAGCGTTGTGAGCGGCGTGGAGCGTTGTGAGCGGCGTGAGCGTTGTTAGCGGCGTGGAGCGGTGTGAGCGGCGTGGAGCGTTGTGAGCGGCGTGAGCGTTGTTAGCGGCGTGGAGCGGTGTGAGCGTTGTGAGCGTTGTGAGCGGCGTGGAGCGTTGTGAGCGTTGTGAGCGGCGTGAGCGTTGTGAGCGTTGTTAAATATGAAAATATTAAAAATTAGCTCAAAAATCGGGTTAGCCTTGGAAATGAAACAAAATTGTATTCAATTGGAAATGAAAATTGTATTTTTTATTAATTATTATTATAAATTGCATAATTGACTATTTTTTTTAGGAATTTTGTTTCATTTCCAAGGCTAACCCGATTTTTGAGCTAATTTTTAATATTTTCATATTTAATTTCTGGCGTTATGGGGCATGTAAATTTAATTCTGTTTATTGATTCTGATGTAGAATTTTATGATCTCTCATCTTTATTTGAACCTTTTTTGTCTAATATAATTTGTTAAGCAGGAAATTACGAAATTATGATTTTACATGTTAAAGTCCTATGTTCCGGGGTCGCGGTCAACACCCGGTATATCGGCTCGTTGGTCTAGGGGTAAGATTCTCGCATGGGGTGTGAGAGGTCCCGGGTTCAAATCCCGGACGAGCCCAAGTTTTAACCATGCATACTACACTAATGATAGTTGAGTTAATTTAAATAAGTAAGCTTATATATCGGCTCGTTGGACTAGGGGTATGATTCTCGCTTTGGGTGTGAGAGGTCCCGGGTTCAAATCCCGGACGAGCCCAAGTTTTAACCATGTATTCTACACTAATGATAGTTGAGTTAATTTAAATAAGCATGCTTATATATCGGCTCGTTGGTCTAGGGGTATGATTCTCGCTTAGGGTGCTAAAGGTCCCGGGTTCAAATCCTGGACGAGCCCAAGTTTTAACCTTGCACTCTAGTCTAATGATAGTTGAGTTAATTTAAATAAGCATGCTTATATATCGGCTAGTTGGTCTATGGGTATGATTCTCGCTTAGGGTGCGAGAGGTCCCAGGTTCAAATCCCGGACGAGCCCAAGTTTTAACCATGCATTCTACACTAATGATAGTTGAGTTAATTTAAATAAGCATGCTTAAATATCGGCTCTTTGGTCTAGGGGTATGATTCTCGCTTAGGGTGCGAGAGGTCCCGGGTTCAAATCCCGAACGAGCCCAAGTTTTAACCTTGCATTCTACACTAATGATAGTTGAGTTAATTTGAATAAGTATGCTTATATATCGGCTCCTTGGTCTAGGAGTATGATTCTCGCTTAGGGTGCGAGAGGTCCCGGGTTCAAATCCCGGACGAGCCCAAGTTTTAACCATGCATTCTACACTAATGATAGTTGAGTTTATTTAAATAAATATGCTTATATATCGGCTCGTTGGTCAAGGGGTAAGATTCTCGCTTTGGGTGTGAGAGGTCCCTGGTTCAAATCCCGGACGAGCCCAAGTTTTAACCATGCATTCTAGTCTAATGATAGTTGAGTTAATTTAAATAAGCATGCTTATATATCGGCTAGTTGGTCTATGGGTATGATTCTCGCTTAGGGTGCGAGAGGTCCCAGGTTCAAATCCCGGACGAGCCCAAGTTTTAACCATGCATTCTACACTAATGATAGTTGAGTTAATTTAAAAAAGTATGCTTATATATCGGCTCGTTGGTCTAGGGGTATGGTTCTCGCTTAGGGTGCGAGAGGTCCCACGTTCAAATCCCGGACGAGCCCAAGTTTTAACCATGAATTTTACACTAATGATAGTTGAATTAATTTAAATAAGTATGCTTATATATCGGCTCGTTGGTCAAGGGGATGTTTCTCGCTTTGGGTGCGAGAGGTCCCGGGTTCAAATTCCAAACGAGCCCAAGTTTTAACCATGAATTCTACACTAATTATAGTTGAGTTAATTTAAATAAGCATGCTTATATATCGGCTCGTTGGCCTAGGGGTATGATTCTCGCTTAGGGTGCGAGAGGTCCCGGGTTCAAATCCCGGACGAGCCCAAGTTTTAACCATGCATTCTACACTAATGATAGTTGAGTTAATTTAAATAAATATGCTTATATATCGGCTCGTTGGTCTAGGGGTAAGATTCTCGCTTAGGGTGCGAGAGGTCCCACGTTCAAATCCCGGACGAGCCCAAGTTTTAACCATGAATTTTACACTAATGATAGTTGAGTTAATTTAAATAAGTATGCTTATATATCGGCTCGTTGGTCAAGGGGATGATTCTCGCTTTGGGTGCGAGAGGTCCCGGGTTCAAATTCCGAACGAGCCCAAGTTTTAACCATGAATTCTACACTAATGATAGTTGAGTTAATTTAAAAAAGTATGCTTATATATCGGCTCGTTGGACTAGGGGTATGATTCTCGCTTAGGGTGCGAGAGTTTCCGGGTTCAAATCCCGGACGAGCCCAAGTTTTAACCATGCATTCTACACTAATGATAGTTGAGTTAATTTAAATAAGTATGCTTATATATCGGCTCGTTGGTCTAGGGGTACGATTCTCGCTTAGGGTGCGAGAGGTCCCGGGTTCAAATCCCGGACGAGCCCAAGTTTTAACCATGCATTCTACACTAATGATAGTTGAGTTTATTTAAATAAATATGCTTATATATCGGCTCGTTGGTCAAGGGGTAAGATTCTCGCTTTGGGTGTGAGAGGTCCCTGGTTCAAATCCCGGACGAGCCCAAGTTTTAACCATGCATTCTAGTCTAATGATAGTTGAGTTAATTTAAATAAGCATGCTTATATATCGGCTAGTTGGTCTATGGGTATGATTCTCGCTTAGGGTGCGAGAGGTCCCAGGTTCAAATCCCGGACGAGCCCAAGTTTTAACCATGCATTCTACACTAATGATAGTTGAGTTAATTTAAAAAAGTATGCTTATATATCGACTCGTTGGTCTAGGGGTATGATTCTCGCTTAGGGTGCGAGAGGTCCCGGGTTCAAATCCCGGACGAGCCCAAGTTTTAACCATGCATTCTACACTAATAATAGTTGAGTTAATTTAAATAAATATGCTTATATATCGGCTCGTTGGTCTAGGGGTATGATTCTCGCTTTAGGTGTGAGAGGTCCCGGGTTTAAATCCCGGACGAGCCCAAGTTTTAACCATGCATTCTACACTAATGATAGTTGAGTTAATTTAAAAAAGTATGCTTATATATCGGCT
>OZ012728.1:7014115-7016615 GCA_963942605.1 Poecilus cupreus
GTGAGAGGTCCCGGGTTCAAATCCCGGACGAGCCCAAGTTTTAACTATGCATTCTACACTAATAATAGTTGAGTTAATTTAAATAAATATGCTTATATATCGGCTCGATGGTCTAGGGGTAAGATTCCTGCTTAGGGTGCGAGAGGTCCCGGGTTCAAATCCCGGACGAGCCCAAGTTTTAACCTTGCATTCTACACTAATGATAGTTGAGTTAATTTAAATAAGTATGCTTATATATCGGCTCGTTGGTCTAGGGGTATGATTCTCGCTTAGGGTGCGAGAGGTCCCGGGTTCAAATCCCGGACGAGCCCAAGTTTTAACCATGCATTCTACACTAATGATAGTTGAGTTAATTTAAATAAGCATGCTTAAATATCGGCTCTTTGGTCTAGGGGTATGATTCTCGCTTAGGGTGCGAGAGGTCCCGGGTTTAAATCCCGAACGAGCCCAAGTTTTAACCTTGCATTCTACACTAATGATAGTTGAGTTAATTTAAATAAGTATGCTTATATATCGGCTCGTTGGTCTAGGGGTATGATTCTCGCTTAGGGTGGCCTGGTTGAACCACCGTGAGTTTATGTCGCTGCTTAACCTTGAGCCCGCGGACTTAGCGCGCCAAGGCCAGCGAAACCTTGCAGGATTGTTTCCGCCCGCGACAATCGTCGAATCTTGTTTTTTTTCTGATTCAGCCGTTGAAGAAGTTACACGTGCTTATCGTAGTTACCGTATCGAATTTTCGATCCACTTTTGTGGGATTTGCTGCACACTGTAACTTGTGGTATTGTTCCGCCGGATTACTCCGGGATTTGTTTCACGGTCTGGAAGAAGTTAAATTAAGATTACTTTACAAGCCGCCCACCATCTAAGGTAATTGTCCAGTCTTTCATTTCGACTCACCTAAAGTGTATTGTTGTTCTTCAACCCCGTTTGTTTCTAGGCTTTTTCGCATCAGACACCATTTTTCGTACCGGACACCATTTTTTGTATCAGACACCATTTTTCGTACCGGACACCATATTTACGTACCGGGCGATACATTTACGTACCGGACGACATATTTACGAACCGGACACAATTTACGTGCCGGACGATATAGTTAAGTACCGGACGATAATTTTGGTACTAGGCAAGTCTTCCCGCTGTACCAGCCAAGAGCCAGCTAGCACGACCCCTAGCAATCTGGTCTCGCTTTGTGGAACATCTGGTACGCCCCTGACGCCGTCGAGTAACCGATCCGGTCCCGTACATCGAGCCCACCAGCTACGCCACTGGCCGCCGGACGTCAGCTGCGAGCCGACCTGCTCCTGGCCCAGATAAGCCGAACCCAATTTATTTATTTATTCATTATTGTTGGTCATTACCTACATGTGTTTTCTGTTAATTGAGTTAAGAATAGTCACATACATTATTATTACTCACCAGCTTCAGTTCCATCGCCGAATTCATACTCTATTGTAGGTTAACTTATTTATGTTGTACGTCTGTGTTATTATTTCGGTTGAGCTACTTACAAACTTAGACAACGTGCGGAATAACGTTATTTTTATTGTATTTCACTTTTGTTTATGCCGCTAGGGCGTAGTGTATACAGTAGTTTGTAGGGCTGCCTTGTTTACCGTGTCACCTGTTTTTAGCGCACCGTGTACGTTCGTCTGGCATGCTACGCGAAACGCCACGTGACTTGTTCGCGCCGTAACTTTGTCGGTACCGCAGTCCTCCCCTCTACGAGTTATAAACAACCCCCTCGCCTTGGCGCTATCTCTCACTCAGCTACACTCGTTGTCCGCCGTTGGACTAGGCAGTAGCGCCAACGCTGTTATTTTGTTTTGTATACAATATTCTCGTAATATTACCTCTTATCTACAATACCTACGCTCACTTTATTAAAAGCCACCCTTGCTACATCGTCCCTTCCCGCAGGCTTGTGTCCAGCACTGTTGAGCCTCGTTCGGACACTGGCGCCCTACTCCGATCCCTTTCTAGCTACAGCAGGGGACCCACACCCGACTCCACTGCAGCTGGCCGAGGCTCACCGCACCTTGCGCGGTTTCGCCCTCCAAGGGCGTAGCAAGTTATTTGGCGCCCAACGTGGGGCCCCGAAAGGTCCTAGCCCTTATAATTGTGTAGGATTTTAGGTTAAGTCAGGATAGTTACGTAGCGCAACAGTTGGTTTAGTCTTAGTTGGATTCGCTAGATTTAGATTTTAGATTATTCGTCATACACTTTAGTAGTTTAGGTTAGGTATAGCAATATTAAGATATTCTGGTTTAGTCGTTTATTCACACACTTACGTAGTTATTGGCCTAGTTTTAGTTGGGTTAGTTAGATTTGGATTTAGATTTTTCGTCATACTCTTTATCGTTAGTTAGGTAGTTTGATTTAGGTATAATAATACTAAGATATTCTGGTTTACTCGTTCATTCACCCCCTTACGTAGCGTAGTTATTGGTCTAGTTTTAGTTGTGTTAGTTAGATTTGGATTTTTCGTCATACCCTTTAT
>OZ012728.1:8822781-8962781 GCA_963942605.1 Poecilus cupreus
ACTTTTACTAATCTTAACCTGATATGCGATAAAAACAATTTAATACATAACTGAATTATTTAAAAAAATGGTTAGTGAGTCACTTTTTCCATTCCATAATTTCCACTCCATTCTTTCCACTGACCATTTTTATCATAAATTTTTTCCATTATAGGGTATTCAATTAAGTAAGCCACCATTTCTATCTCGAGAACTGTAAGTGCTACAATGTTGGTTAAATTAGCAAACAATTTCTATTTCACAAGACTCTTTAAATAAAATAAACAAATATTTTCTCAAAATATGGGGTACAACTTTCTTATTTTAAATTTAAACATTTTTATTATGCTTTTTAATAGAGAATTTCTTTCTGGATTCAACGATATACACATGTCATATCCTAATGTTACGAAAGAACTGAGAAAAATGCATTAAATTTATGTGAATTTTATTAGTATTATAACGGGCCAGTACAACCCTGTACAGTCAGCGCACAATGATGGCTCATCGTTCGGGAAGGTTCTAGTGTTGTTCCATGGTAGAAGCATCGAGACTGTTCTAGATTACCAACAGAAAACATATATAAAGCCGTTGGCCTACTCAGTGGCATTAGACTCTGATACACTGTTCAGGAAACAGCTAAGCAAGTGGAAATAAATAAAACGTTTACGTACTGAATATAAATAGTGTAAATAAATATTTCTTGTGTAATATTCTTAGTTTAGTATTGATTAATCGTTATTTTGTGTTTATTAATAAGTATGTAGAAATAAATCATTAGTTTAAATAAATATAGGTGTTAGTATATAAACTTTTTGTGACTTTTAATAGTTGTTATAATTATTGATTATTAAACTTCACCGAACCCGTCAGTTACAAACGTAACAATTGTGTCAGGTTTGGGGTTGTGTTAATTAATAAAAACTGAAGTTTAAACTTGAAATAAGTCACAATGGCGTCAAGAACAGTTTCTTTAAATGAATTAAAAGTTGCGGATCTCAAGAAAGAACTGGAAGCACGAGATTTAGAAACTACAGGGAAGAAAAGTATGTTGCAACATCGTCTTCGTGAGTCGTTGAGAGAAGTTTGTGAGAATCCCGATGAATTTAAATTTGAAATTTCTGGTGATTTTGGCGCTAACCTGCAAGAATTAAAAAAAAACGATGGAAAGCAAGTTAGAAGAAAGTTCCAGAACTATGGAAGATCTAAAAAGCGAATTAAAAGAAACTATGGAAAGTTAGTTAGAAGCAAGTTCAAGAACTATGGAAAGCAAATTAAATGAAAGTTCCAGAACCATGAAACACAAATTTGAAGAAAGTTCCAATGCATTTAAGAATGAATTACAAAATGTGCGGGCCGAATCAGAAGAAAATTCTAGAAGCCTGGCAGAAGAATTTCAAAAAATATTAGATGAAAACGCTAAATTTTTAGAAGATAAATTGAAGCAAAATTAGAAGATGTTAATACGAAATTTGAGAATGTACAAGAAAATTCTAGAAAATTTGAAGAAAAGTTGGGGAATGTACAAGAAAATTCTAGAACATTAGCACAAGAATTTCAAGTGAAGTTGGAAGAAAATTCTAGAAAATTTTAAGAGAAATTAAGAGAAATAGATTTGCAACAATGGACTCGCCTGCGTTAAGTCAGCAACATTCAAATAAAGAAAAAATTGATGAAGATGCATCATCAGAGGCGACAGAATCAAAAACAAAAATTAATGTAAAACCACCACAATTCGACGGCAAGATCTCATGGCCTAATTACTACGTGCAATTCGAAGCTGCAGCAAGAGCTAACGCTTGGTCCTCAACAGAGAAAGTTATGGCCCTACATGTTGCACTGCGCGGTGACACGGTGGATATACTACAGACGATTACTGCTGAAGAACAGAATGACTACCAACTATTGGTACAACGTTTAGAAATGCATTATGGGTAAGCGCATCTGCAGCATGTGTACCACTCGCAGCTGAGGAACAGGTACCAGGAACCTGGTGAGAGCTTGCAAGAATTTGAAAACAATATTGCTCGCTTAGATCGCCTGGCTTATTCTGCAACCCTGGACAACGTACTAGAGCGTTTGGCTGTCCAAGCATTATTCGATGGACTACGAGTCAAAGACACTAAGCGGACAATGATTCTGGCTCGCCCCAGCACGTTGACTGACGCCCTGGCTAGCGCATTGGAGATTGAAACGGCGGATCTTGCTTCAAAACGATAGGCTAACATTCGAGTCATGGGAAATGATACAGAAGAGCGTAGCGAGGCTCTAGAGGCAGTTGTACAACGCATGGTGGAAAAGATACTTCCAAGTATAAAACAAATTCGTTGCTGGAACTGCCATGATTTGGGACATGGGCTTCGGCCGCTGCCCAGAAGAAAGGAAGAAAACACCAGCGGAAAACTAAAGCGGGTTGATGCGATGGGACGAACGTCGACCTGCCACCAAGATGCCCCTAACAACGTTGGATTTGTCGCATTTCAACAACATCGAGGAACAGCATTTATGTGGATGGATTGGTCGACGGGAAGCCACACGCATTGTTGATAGACACTGGTGCGATGAAGACTATCATCAGGGCCGACATCATGATAAAACACAGTCAATAACAGGAACTAAGTGGCGACTGCGTACAGCAACAGGAGACTCAGCTACCATCCATGGCGAGGCAGACATCACTATTCACATTGGAAACACGCCAATAAAACATCGGGCACTGGTAGCTGATATTGAAGATGAATTTATTCTCGGAATGGACATCATGCATGCAAATGGATTCGAGCTGAACCTGAAACACGGAATTATGAAGATCAATGGAGAAGTGATTGTGTTAGATCGCCAAGGTGAGAGTACTGTACGTGTACTCTTAGCGGAAGATACTCTCGTGTCGGGTCCAAGTGAGAAGAACCTGGAGGCTGATATGGAGCACAAACTGCCTGAAGAAAGCATCATGATGTTGGAACCCAGAAATCACGGAAATGAAGTCCGTCGAGGCATTCTAGTGGGAAAGTGTCTCGTGAAAACTGGAAAAGTAGTACCAGTGAGAGTAATGAACATGAATTACTATCCAGTCACTTTGAAGAAGGGTACTACTTTGGGTTACTGCTCAACGGTAACTTCAGTTATTCGACAAACATCCGTTACTCAAAGTCCGCCAAAGTAGATTTCTGGAGAACTGGCCAACTTGTTATCAACATCTTGCCGAGAATTAAACCCAGACCAGACTACACTAGTGAAGAATTTAATAACTAAATACCAAGACGTTTTCAATACCGGCAACAAAAAGAAGGGTAGGACCAACGTAGTACAGCATCAAATAGACACTGGTGATGCACGATCTATCCTTCAATCTCCGAGAAGACTACCATTAGCCAAGCGGAAAGAGGCGGGCAAAATAATTAAGGATGGAAGAAGAAGGAGTCATTGAAACTTGAAACCAGTATCCCGTGGGCTTCACCACAGGTACTAGCACACGGTTCTGCGTGGATTATCGTCAACTCAACAGCATGACGATGAAAGAGAGCTACCCCCTACCCCGAATAGACTATACGTTGGACACACTGGCCAGAGCAAAAATTTTCTCGACACTGTTGACACTGTTGACCTAGCACCAAAAGATAGGGAGAAAACTGTGTTTTCCGTTGGTGCTGGGCTATGGCAATTCACAGTGATGCCGTTTGGACTCTGTAATGCCCCTGCTACGTTTGAACAACTCAAGGATACTGTACTGCAAGGGCTATCTTGGAAGACTTGCTTGGTGTATCTCGATGACATCATCGTAGTTGGCAAGACATTCAAGGACCGCATGAAAAATCTGGAAGAAGTTCTATTCAGATTACGAAGTTCTGGACTGAAGCTCAGTCCGAAGAATGTCATCTTTTCCAACAAGAAGTACAGTATCTGGGACATGTCGTTTCCAGGAATGAATTTACCGTAGATAAACAAAAAGTAAAATTAGTAGAAGAATGGCCAAATAATAAACACGAGTTACGAAGTTTTCTGAGTCTCTGCACGACGATATGTCGCTGGATTTGCCAACATGGCTAAGCCACTGACGCGATTAATTGAGGAAGGTCGGAAATTCACCTGGGAAGAGGACTGCCAAGACGCTGTCGGCAATCTGAAGCGAGCATTAACTACAGTGCCAGTCCTAAAATATCCGCTACCTGATGGGACTTTCATACTGGATACAGATGCAAGCAATGTCGGAATAGGAGCTGTCCTATCCAAAATTTCAGATGGACAAGAAAAGGTCATCGGCTACTTCAGCAATACTCTGTCAAAACCGGAGCGTAATTACTGCGTCACCAGACGAGAACTACTGGTGGTAGTGAAATCCATTGAGCACTTTTACAAATACTTGTATGGAAGGAAATTCTTAGTGAGGACGAAAAATGATGGAACTGCTGGAGGACACTTGGGAATAACCGTTCAGAAACTGCGAGAACGATTTTACTGGATAAATTGCAGAGAAGACGTGAAAGAGTGGTGCAGAAACGCCTGCGGGCTCCACTGCGACAGTACAATGTCGGGAGCCCATTCGAAAGAATAGCGATCGATGTAGCCGATCCATTTCCACAATCCGAATTTGGAAATAAGTACATCGTTGTTGTCATGGACTACTTCAGCAAGTGGGTTGAAGCCTATGCCTTGCCAAACTAGGAAGCCACCACCGTAGCAGACACACTTGTCAAGGATTGGAGAAATTTTGTGTCTGCACTGTTCTAAAAGATTTGCGAAATACTAAATATTCGCAAAACGAGAACGACTGCTCTACATCCGCAGTCAGGTGGCATGGTCGAACGTATGAACAGGACAATTAATCTCAAAAGTGGTTTCCGGGCACCAAAGAGATTGAGATCAACATCTACTCCTATTCCTGTTGGCGTACCGTTCGTCCGTTCATGAAACAACAGCAAAGACTCCGGCAAGCATCATATTTGGTCGCAAATTACGATTACCCTGCGACCTGATGTTCGGCAGCAAACCAGGCGAAGATTTGGCTGGAGAGGATTACGTGGACAACCTGCGGAGGAAGATAAACGACATCCATAACCAAGTACGCTCCAACATTTAGAGAGCCAGTGACCGGAAACAAATGACATCGGGGCGGAAGACGGTGGATACCAAGCTGGTGATCTGGTTTGGCTGTATAACCCACAGCGACGTCGCGGCCTATCACCAAAACTACAGGCATCCTGGGAAGGCCACTATGAAGTAATAAAACGAATTAACGACGTCATCTACCAAATCCGAAATAGGACTGGTGGAAAATCAAGAGTGGTCCATTTTAATCGGCATCAACAGCGCTAGTACCACTAATGAAGTACAAATCCGCCAGATATAATTGACGAGCCCGGAAATGACGTTCGAGGAGTTCATGTCCACATATTTTTCGGGTTTTTCGGTATTTAATGTGCCTGCTGATTACTCACTGGCTCATTGTGTAGCACAAGACCTACAATTTATTGCCGTGGTTTTTAAGAAGAAGTTCGGCCAACTCGAAAACTTCGGCTACAACATCCACGTGTCGGAAAAGTGCTACAAGTACTTGATGAACAATCGAGTCGAAGACGGTACATATTTTATTTGGTGACCAAACATCTGTCTCATCAGAAGCCGACCTATCGCGCCGTCTGGGACAGCTTGTAAAACCTACGAGGAATACTGCTCGACAAGGACATCATGAAGATAGCGGTTCCAAAGCTGGTATGTGGCCTAGATCAATTGGATTGGAGAATTGTCAGGAACTTGCTGGAGGTTCTCTTAGAACACACTGGAATAGAGATCCTGGTATGCAGCCACAATCCTCGAGCTACAGAAGAGTTTAAAAAGTCTGTGGAATGTTACTTCCATCGAACATCACAATGCTTACGGGGATCACAATGTCGATATCGTCATAATCCAAGGCAGTTACGAGGCGAAACATCCTTCAGGAGGGGGCAGGTTAGGTTAGGTTAGGTTATGTATACATAACACCATGAGAAATAAACGAAAGCAGAAGGGAACGAATCTCAGCAACACTGCTAAAATTGTTCATACTTTGTTATCTCACGACACACAAAGAAGAAATGAGAAATAAAGAAGAAATATGGAAGAAGAAAAAAGAAACACTATTAGGCCGTTTAGAGAAAGTCGAAAAGAGAGTGGAAATGTATGAAATAGACAAGAAGAAAAATAATATAGTTGTAAAGGGACTAATCGGCAATAACCCTGAAAATGATATAAAGAAACTATTCGAAGAAAAACTACAAGTCAAAGTAGACACAAGTAAAGTATATACTCTCAGTAAAGGGAGAAAAAATGAAATTATGAAAGTAGAACTGCCAAATTGGGAACAAAAACAAATTATCATGGCAGCTAAAAACAAATTGAGACACGAGAACATGAGAATATATATAGATAATGATCTAACGTAGGAAGAACGAAGGATTCAGAAAGAAATCAGGAGCATTGCAAAAGAAGAAAAAGAGAAAAGAAAAACTGTCAAAACTGGATACCAAAAATTAACAATTAATAAGGAAGTTTACATCTGGAATAAACAAGAAAATGGCGTATCTTTAAAAGGAAAGGACCCTGCGACAAAATTTCCAAAAAAGTCAAAAATATATAAAAAACAAAGAAACAAAGTTAGATATAATGGACACGAACAGGGAAACAAAAAAGGTAATTCAATTAGGAACATGGAATATAAGAAGTTTGTACGGAAAAGAAATAGAGTTAATAGAAGAATTCGAGAAAGCAAAACTAGACATTTTAGACATAACAGAAACGAAAAAGAAAGGAAAAGAAATAACAAGACTGGAAAACATAATATTCTAATATACACTGGAGTCGAAAATGAAGAAAGAGCAAGAGCTGGAGTTGTATGCATCATAAGGAAAGAAATGGAACATTCAATAAAAGAGTGGAACTGCATAAATGAAAGGATACTAATAATAAAACTGGATGATGCTACTGGTTTTCCAGCAAACATAATAATAATTTATGGATTAAATGAAGATGAAACCAAAGCAAACAAAGACAACTTCTGGGAAATGGTACAGATAGAATATGAGAACCTAAACGAACCAATTTACATAATGGGGGACTTTAATGCAAGGGTGGGAAACAAAAACAAAGGTTTGGAAAACATAATGGGAAAACACGGAGAAACGATAAAAAATAATAACGGTAACAGACTCATAGATTTCTGCATCATAAATGACGTCAAAATACTAAATACCTTTTTCGAACACAAAGAAATTCACAAATACAGCAGAGAAGAAAGAAGTAGGAATGAAAAGTCGCTAATAGACTACTTCCTAACAAGTAACGCTCAAATGAATGAAGTAAAAGACGTAAGAGTGAAAAGGGGCAGGGAAATTGGAAGCAATCATTATATGGTAGTAGCAAAAATAAAAGCAAAATTAAAAGAAGAAAAATAAAAACAAATTGAAAATAAGAAAGTGATAGGAAAAGAAAAACTTAAAATAAACAAACTATAGGACGAACAAATACACAAAAAAATATCAAAATAAATAAAGGAACTAATACATAATACACCAAAGCCCGACTTAGATAACATGGAAGAAATGTGGAGTACATTTAAATATATAATAATGGAAGCAACAAAACAAGTCTGCGGAACAATAAAAGAGGAGAAAAATAAAAAACAAACGCACTGGTGGAATGTAGAAATAAAAGAAGAAATCAGAAAGAAGAAACAAAAGTGGAAAAAGTATCTAAATAAGAAAAGTGAAGAAGACTATGCAGATTACAAAAGGCAAAGAAAAATAGTAAAAGAAGCTGTTAAAAAATCAAAAGAGAGAACATGGGAAGAATTTGGGAACACACTAGAACAAAATTTAAAAAAAAACCAAAAGCTATTCTACAGAACTATTAAATATGCCAAGAAAAGAAAGCAAATAACATTGAAGCAGTTGCAAGATAAGGAAGGAAAGATATTGAAAACGGATAAAGAAATAATGAAAAGATGGAAAGAGCATTTTGAAGAATTGTTAGAAGAACATAATATCACAAAAGAAGACGAAGAAAAAGAAGAGAAAACGAGAGAAATAATATCTAACTTTGAAACTGAAGAAGAAAATATCTCAGAAAAAGATATGAAAAATGTACTAAAGAAATTGCAGAACGGAAAAGCACCAGGTCACGATAACATAAAACCGGAACAACTGAAATACATGGGTGACGACGTTGAACAAATACTGCTAGTGATACTAAACAGAATATGGGACACAGGAATAGTACCAAAAGATTGGGAAAAGGCAGTGATATTCCCCATACATAAAAAGGGAAACAACAGAAATTGTAACAATTACAGAGGAATATCACTGCTATGTACAGCTGGCAAAGTATACGAGGCAATCCTAGAAAGCAAATTAAGACAAATAACAACAGCAACAATGGAGAAAGTGCAAAGTGGATTCATGCAAGGCCACTGAACGCAGGACCATATATTCACCTTGAGAGAGATGACAGAAAACACACTAAAACAAGACGGAAAGCTACTGATAGCATTTATTGATCTAGAGAAAGGTTTGGACAAAGTACCACGAAGAATGATTTGGGAAATTTTAAGGAAAAGAAAAATTAGCGAAAAACTAATAAATGCAATAAAAAGCTTCTACAAAAGGACATCCAACTACGTAAGAACAGGTAACCTGACATCGGAAGAATTCACAACAACACAAGGACTAAGACAAGGAGGAGCTCTAAGCCCACTACTTTTCATAATATTCCTCGATAACATTATAAATAAAATAAAGAACAAAACAAAAAAAGTAGAAGTAGGACACCAAAACCTAACGAGAACTACAATAGCGCAATGCGCATTTGCAGACGATCTTGCACTACTAGCAAAAAGTAAAGCAGACCTACAAAATAACATCAACATATGGAAAGAGGAACTAGAAAAACATAACATGGCCATAAATATAGAGAAGACAAAAATCATGGTGATCTCGAAAGAAGACATATCAACACATATAACACTAAATGGAAGGGAACTAGAACAGGTAGAATCGTTCACATATTTAGGATCCATCCTAAATAACAAAGGAAGTTTAGATAACGAAGTTAACAATAGGATACATGCAGCAAATAAAACGTATCACACATTGAAAAATATAATACTAAACCATAAGCAAGTGTCTAAAAAACGAAAATGACATTATGCAATACAATCTACAAACCGACACTTATATATGGTAGCGAGACATGGACAATGAATCAAAGAATGAAAAGTAAAGTACAGGCAGCAGAAATGAGGTACCTAAGAAAAGTAGATGGAGTTACAAGACTAGATAGAATCAGAAACGAACACATAAGAACAAGGCTACAAATAGAAAACATACAAAGCACTATAGAAAGAAAACAATTGGCTTGGTACGGACACCTTATAAGAATGCCGGGTGAACGGCAGACAAAAACAGTAAGCAAGGCAAGAATAACCGAAAAGAAAAAAAGAGGAAGACCAAAAAATCATGGGAAAATAACGTAGAGGAAATATTAAAGAAGAACAACATCAATCTACAGCAAGAAAAGGAAACGGCGGAGATAAGAACAGAATGGAAAAAACTAATCGACGGAATAAAATAAGGATAATCTCGACACCCGAAAGGGTAAAAAAGAAATTCAAAATGATTATATATATATATATATATATATATATATATATATATATATATATATATATATATATATATATAATTTCCAAATGACATTTTCACGGTTTGTGAATGAAAATATTAATAAATAACCGCAAAAAAATTTCTATTACCATTAATAAATACTCATAATTTGATCACAACAACCTTTTCGGTAACTGTGATAAAATTATTTAGAATTATCAATGGCCTAGGAACATTATAGATGAAAATTTCCACAATTAGTACTTCTCAGGTCAATTCTCTATATAGTCATTGTGTAAGCGATTATGAACCGAAAGAGTTTATAAGTTAAACCAATTTTCTATTGCTATAATTTCACTATAATTGATTTTCGTTCTGTAGTCGAAATTGCCGGAATTATAGAAGTCAAAGGAATGAACTTAGCGTATACTATACAAAAAAAAATGTATTTAAGTGCAAGTAGTTTAATGAAATTAAATACAATCTTTTTATAAATACTTAAGTACAAGTACAGTACCTGTACTTGCATTTCAAAATATAAGTACAAGTACAGGTATATAAAAATAGAAAACTGAATAAAAATAGTTACAATTTTGACTTATAATTAATATAATTCCTAGCTGGGCCCGGTCCGCGTTGCTGGCCCTAAGTAAACTTTTTGTGTTGTATTGCCTCTTGACTTAGACAGATGTCACTGCATGTAGTCCTCGCTTCCATGTCAGTATATTAGTGAAGCAATCTCGTAACTTCGTTCCTTGCTTCCATATCAGTATCATACGTATAATAGATTTACTTCATCTCCGACGCGAACCTACATTTTGAATTCCCGCGGTTAAGAAACACCTCCAAAGTTGGGCAGACCCGAAATATGATAGAATAAGTTAAAATAAGAAATATAATACCCGTAAAAGAATAAAAGGTAATGCGCATTAAAAATTTTTTAAAGAAACACTTCTCACGATCCCTAGAACACAAATACAAATTTTTGTTCTTGAGTGCATAAAGGACAAACAGATAGACAAACATAAATTCGTATATATATATATATATATATATATATATATACATCCATAGATATTTGAGGCTTCCGACAAGATTCCAGACGTGTAGCATCCACCACTAGGAGTTCATATATATTATTTTTTGTTCGTGTATATTGTATTTTTAATTAATTGTATTATGTTTATCGGTTCAAAACTTAGCATTTTTAAATCACATATTTTTTACTTTTCGTTGGATGTGGCATCCACTGATTTTGTTGTTTATGCGGCTTCCGCTGTATTGATATATACGGCTATCTTGATTCCGCAATATACAATAATTTACACTTAGCGCTGGCTATGGATTCCAACAGTGTTGCCAGTGTGAAACACATCGCAAATGGAATTATACTCGTCGTTGCGGTAGAACACATTTTCGTGACCTAAGAACAGACGCACACGAACAACGAACTTGTTGACGTTCAGGTAGTCCGTTTATGGGACCGAAAGTATTTCCTTTCAATTTAAAAATTTGTATTTGAATTGAAATCAGTATAAGTAAAACAAAAGATATGATTTTATTTTAGGTAAAATACTTTAATTTTAAAAGACAGTTTTTCAATTAACTCCTATACAATTAAAAATTGGTAAAAACGTTTAATATAGTAGTGTACGTGAATATTATTATTATTTTTTCTAACTGTGTACATCTGATAATTACCATTACTTTTAAATTATCTTGTAGATTATGTTTTGCCTCTAGTTTATTTAATAAAATAAACTGGTAAAATTATTTTTAAAGTGCAATTTTATGGAAACGATTATTTTATTTTATTTTCTAAGTAAATGAAACAGTAATTATATTATTGGAAAATACAATGAAATATTACTTACATTCTAAAAATCCTAGGTAAATTTTATAACTCGAAAACGTGTTTTAGAAAAAATATTTACGATACTGAATAGATAGGTATTTAATAGCGTCAAACTTTTCTACATTAAAATGGTGACAGACCGAAATCATTTTTCCGCCATGTTCTACCTATGTATGAAAGTTAAAAAAAGTTACTTTTAACCGATTTAGAATTTCTTCCAGTTACTGAAATGCCAGTGATGGCAGGCGGAATCTCAGCACACTGAAGAGTAAAAAGATTTGAAATGGTAAATTTCATACTAATTTCCAACATTAAATAGCCAGTTAAATAAAATTAGCAACTAAATTTAGGTGATTGATTTCTGTATTATAAACTTAATATAATCTAGGTATTAAATCTAGAAACTAAACTAACTGAATAACATCGTGCTATTAAATTGTAGTTAACTGATTTACCTGACAGTGTTGTTATTAGCGATCATCAATATACGAGCCCGGGATCATATCATTTGGCCCAGTTGAAATCATACCAAAAAAATGTTTAATTACCTCATATTTATAACTTAAATCTAAATCATTTTTACCTCCCGCTAGAGACAGGCAAATTACTGAAAAAATGTAATTAATTAGTTTTTTATGATTATTGTCTCAATATTAATTAAATTATAATCGTCAAATTATATTACTGTGCCATCCAAATTTAATTAATTTATTAGCTCAATTATATGCAAAAAATGTAGTTAATTTACATTAAATAATTACAAATTACAATTACTTTTTATTTTTTATGCGAATTAAAAAAAATAATTTCATATTATTATTTATATTAGAATTTTATACTAAAAAAAAGTAAAATAAAAATCAAAAGCATAATGAAGGAACATAGAATTATTATTAAAATATATATAAAAAAAAACATTCTACCTAATAATGTGGATTATAGCACTGGTGTTATAAAATTTAACGCCTACGAATGAAAATTCGGTTGATATTTGAAAAATTACTAAGAACCAACAAATTTTGATCTGTTGAAATTGAAACGGAATTTTCGATTTCATCACATATTTATAAAAATGTCATACAATTAGTCATATTGTTTATGAAAAAAAAGTTATTGTAATTACAATGAAATAGTGCTAGAATTACAAATTACTTGCACAAATAATATAATTAATTACTAAACTTTCCATAAAAGATATAATGTAATTGAAAACTTAAATTACCAATTATATTTCTGAAAAATGTAATTAATTACGTAATTTAATTACTTGTAATTAATTACTGCCCATCTCTGCCTCCCGCACATAAATATTATGTAGAGGAGGTTATTTATGTTACGAATTGATTAGATTTTGCGAACAATTTTTCAACAGTAACTGGTAGATTATTTGAAGGCCTATCAGGGTTTTTGGGCTAACCTCAGTAAATAAATGAAATGAGTAAAATTAATTGAGATCATAAGAATGCGGCATATTACCTTTCCTACAATATTTATTTGAAACTCTTCTTTATATTTTGTTTTCATCAGTTTCAAAAGCTGTTCGTGGGCCAAATTAATTATTAATATTAGCGATTTTTGTTAATTTCGTATTTGTTTTTTATTATTTTCATTTTAAGCGGTCTCAACTGCTGAGGTTATATGCCGCCTCGGTACCTCGTTTTTGTGTAATGTGACAACGGCACGCGGTATTCGCTGGTATGAGTTTTCGCAAAGCGGTAACCTATACAACTATTGACCGCGGGCAGTGTTGCTTAACTTGCGTTATCGAGTGAACCGGATTCAACGTTACCAGCCATGGCTGTTGCTAAAATTATTTATTATTTCAGTTGTTTTTTTTTCCTTTAAATATTCTTAAGCATAAGAGAATTTAAGATACAAAGAAATTCAGTACAGCCATTTTCCCTTCATATGATAAGAACAATTTTTTTTAAATTATTCTAAAATATTAATTATGCCAAATGATATGATTCTGGGCTCGTACACTCAAGTGCAATGAAAACATAACATTTACGGTTTTACAATTTTTGTTGACAACGTCGTTCTAGTACTTTTAAAAAACTTTTGATGTTTTACCATAAAAAGACTTATAGAACTTAGGGGCAGAAGAAAACATGTGATATTTGACAGTTTATTAAATGAACAAAAACAAAAAAAAAATAAATTTAAAGATAATCATGATTTTCTGGAGATGATATGAAAGTAATAATCATGAATTAAATATGGGCTTGAGGAGGTAATACGAAGTATTGAATCCTATTCTAGTGAAATTTTACTAAATATTCTTATCCTTAAATTTAATTTTCTGTTGATTTCTTCATTTAGTGAATGGATAAATATCACATGTTGTTTTCTCAGCCCCGTAAGTCTTAACTGTCCAAATCAAAAGTTTTCTTAAAAGTACCAAAACGAGCTTATCAACAAAAACGTTTAAAAAGTAAGTGGTGCCTTTTCATGGCACCTCACCTGGATGTTTTATACGTCAATATTAATAAAAACTGATTTGTTTCGTAATTCTGTTCCAAAAGAATAATTTAAAAATCAGTATTTCCAGACTGAAAATGTCTATTATTTTGCTCAGTTACTTATTTCTATCTTATTCTTTTTTTTAAGTTGAATACAGCACTCAAGAAAAATTTGCTTTAAATATAAATAAATTGCAGGTTAAATCAAATAAATTTGCTTTCGAAAATGCTCCAGCAACTTCCACTTTGAATTAAAAAACAGTGCTACTTTCGGGAGATATATATTTTTTTTTCTAATATAAAAAAGACAATATTATTACAATAATTTTTTATGGGTTAAAATTTTCATATGGCGATAGTTAGTTCCCTATGAATTTTAGAATAAAAGTGTTATTACAAAATATGTTGAGATCAATGAATTTATACTTATTTGGTGCAATTTTGGTTGCTGAACATTTTTTATATTCACACTTTTGTTCTAAAATTTATAGGGAACATAATATCGCATAATGAAAATTTTAGCATTGTATTTCCCATGTCCTACAAAAATGTAGACACCTGGTATACTCACTCAAAAAAAAAGTAGTTCCTTTAAAAATTAAATAATTTGTTTTTGATTTTAAAAGTCCTAAAAACCTAAGTTTTTACTTTTATATCAAAAAAATTACAGGGAAAATTGAAAGTATTGAGGAGAAATTGCTTTTGAAACTTACTTTTGATTTAAAAGTATAGTTTTCCGCTATTTTATATCCATATAGGAACTCTTGAGAAATCAAAACTTATCTGCAATGAAGCCTAAAATATTTACAATAAGTTCTATTTAACCAATTTCATAACTCTTATATCCTTAGATGCAATACTTATTTTTATAGATAATTTTTACCTACCGTTCAAAAGGGAGGTGTAGAATAAATAAACGGATTCGATGTCAAAATGTTTGTCAATAAGCACGTTCTCATGCCCTTCTTAGAACCCATTTTTATGATGATGTCTGAGTACATGTACAAAATTTTTTATTGTACGCTTTATCTTAAATTCTATTCGACTTAAAATTTTATATGCTCTCAAGAAGATTTAATTAGGTTTTGATGAAAATCTACCAACCAGAAATGGTTATTCCTTGAAGCCCTATAATTTTTTTAACATCTTGTAAATAAATGGGTTAATAACAATTTATCACACACATGAAAGAATAAGTTCCTGGATGTAAATTGAAAATAAGGACAAAACCATCGGTTTCATTTTGCTCCAAGAATTTTATATTTGAACAAAAAGAAAAACTCTTTACAAAAAATAAACCAAAACTCTTATGTGTCTAACTGAGTGAGTCGCGAGTACCGGCTGTCTGCCGTGAAATCAATAAACCACGGCGTTGTCAAATATCTTGGATGCTGCATCCTACGTAGTTCCAGAGGCGATATACACCGCTGCGATATACGCGGCGAACAGCGCCAACGCCAGGAGCGGAGGAATCGTGAACTAAATTATACGTTTTTTCCCAAACTCCCGAGTTAAAGCATCCGGCTGAAATCTTCAGCATAGATAGAATACGATGCAAGGTACCGTTTAACATAGCTCAGCGTTATGGCTTCCATATATGGTAGTAATAACGCAGCGGATGCCACAACCAATGTAAATGGTCAATAGGTGGATGCCACATACTACGGAAGATGTATATATATATATATATATATATATATATATATATATATATATATATATATGGAATTGAAACAAAAATAAATAAATGATTGTCGTTTTTCTGTCTATTTGATATTTTACCCGTCAAATTAATCATTCACCTGTCAAATGTCAAGCATTTATTTATTTTCGTTTCAATTCCATGGCTATTTGATATTTTCGACGTAATTTTCAGTGTTTTAATATTTAATTTCTGTCGTTACAAAGCATGTTAAAGTAATTCTATATATATATATATAGATAACGTGACATTCGTGACAAAATATTTTACTTCATTTCATAGTTTTTACCTTAAGGTGAAATTTTAAAGTATGTGAAAAAATCCCAAATGTACATAAGAATATTTACTCAATATGTTATACTAAAATCAAATGACCAATTTATTTTTAATTCTAAATATAAAAGGCTATCGAAATAAATATATATATATATATATATATATATATATATATATATATATATATATGTGTGTGTGTGTGTGTGTGTGTGTGTTTTCAGTTATTTGCATACCATCGAAGATATATTTTCTACTGAACTTCTTTATGTAGCTGGCACAAATATTATCCTAGCTGTACTATCAGTATACTTTTGTATGATTGAAAATGACAGGTAAGCAAATTTTAATTATGTATAACTAAATAAATACCGATTTTCTTGCAGAATTCAAATAATAATTTACATTTTTGTATTTGTTGTTGTAAACACTCAGTTATTTATGTACTGCTTCATGGGACAACTCATTCAAGATGAGGTAATGGAAATGGATGTTCTGTATTTCAAGGAGACGAACTATTTTACTTAGTTATATCTTGCAGACTACATCGGTGGCTGATGCAGCGTACTTCAGTAAGTGGGAGGACATTCCAGATAAAAACATACGATTTAGTTTAATGCTCATTATTTTGCGGGCGCGTAAATGTGTCAACATTACTATGGGAGGTCTTTTTATCTTGAGTCTGGAAAGATTTACTCTGGTAAGAACATATAGTATACCTCGACAAATCGATATGATCCGCGACATGCTAACACATAATGTATAACTTGACAGATAAGAAATATTAGTGTCAATTTGATAGTATGGTGGGGAGATCGGGATTATAGTGTTAAAAGAAAAAGTAAAGAATAAATTTGTAAAAATACATGTTTTATATAGTTATTTGTGTTGTAATAAACACAAGTGTTTAACTATTTGATGCAATAATTACAACGTATTAGGTGGAATATAAACCACCATTTAACTTTTGCCACTGAATATACAGGCGATATTAGTGACCTCCGAACCCACACCATTCGGGGCGTTAGTCGGTTTGTCGAGGTATACATATCCACTTTTCATTTAACATTTGTTGACAGATTTCAAGAATGATGTTATCGTTTCTAACGTTCTTGGTGAATATCGGAGTTGGTGAATAATTATTAGTTTTCAATTAACTTACAAAAAATATATTAGACTCAAGTCTCATATAATAATGTAACAAGGAGCACAGTATTTTTTAGACTTTAGAAAATACTACGATCAACTTTTCATTTATAACACTACCTTGCTTGGGCTGCAATTATATAGGATGTAACATGTAAACGAACTACCTGGAATAATTTCTATGTTATCAAGGATACAATAAAATACTATAAGACAATCTTATACTGGGCGAAGGGTGACATTCAGTTAAGGAAGAAAATATTTTTTTAAACCAGTGGTTCTCAAGATACAAGTTATATTTTTTCAAATGAGATGCTGTATATTTTTTAGGCCCATTCGATAGAGTATTTTTTTCTGAATTCAACCATGTATTCGTTTTATATAATAATAATAATAATCCTTTCGCTCCAGCTGGAGCATAGGGCATCTCTATTCGAGATGATTCATTAGCTAATTTTTGAGTGCAAGGTTGCTAGCCTTGCACTGTCGTTTCCTCTATTCTCTGTTCACTTTTTTTATTACCTTTTTCCATTCCTTTTTATCTTTTGCTTTAATTTTTATGTCATTCCAGGTGAATCCTATTTCTTGGTGTTCTTGGTGTATCTGTCTTTTCCATGTGTTGACTGGTCTGCCTTTCCTTCTTTTTCCCTTTATTGTGTAGTCTAGTGCTTGCTTTGTTATATCTTGATTTCCTTTCCTTAATGTATGTCCTATCCATCTCCATTTCCTACTTTTGATTTGTTTTTCTATAGGCTCTTGTTCACATTTTGTCCATAAATCTTCGTTGGATATTTTTTGCGGCCAGTATATTCCCAGTATTTGTCTGAGGCATTTGTTGATGAATGTTTGCAATTTATTCAATTCCGTTTGTCTCATAGACCATGATTCTGATCCATACAGTAGTATGCTTTTGATATTACTGTTGAATATCCTCAATTTTGTTTTCATTTTATTCGTTTTATACCTTTACATAATAAAAATATTGAGAAAAATGCGATTGAAATTTAAATAAATTTTATTTTTCAGTAGGCTATAGAAAACAATGGAACAATACAACGAAACAAATTAAATACATTAAGTTTCTTGTAATCCGCTTAATGACATTATTTTCCTGGACGCGGTTTATCTGGGTTTCTTATAGCAAAAATATTGCAAGCCTGTTCATAGTTTTTATTGCATTCACCATAAATTATTAATAAATTCAACAAATCTTCGTTCGTATAAATTCCAGCCATATTATATACATATATATATATATATATATATATATATATATATATATATATATATATATATATATATATATATATATATATATATATATATTGAAATACTAGTATATGATGAAGATGAATTCGCCATAGTGTTTCTTTATGTATGAATCATTTATGAAGTAGAATATATGACATGAAAGTTTGTTGAACCACCGTGGTTACTACGCGGTTACTCATACAACCTCGACCCCAGACGTCTCGTACGTATTCCCGTTTCGTTGTAATTACAAATTCGCAGCCGACATTTAGTTTTTTTTTATTCCATCGTTAATTAAGGGGGATTTAGTTACATCAGTTTAAGGGTTCAAGTTATTAATTTTTGTTGTGAGATTTATTTTCTTTCTCGTATCTGTAATTAAGTTTTTAAAAATCACTTAGACAAAAATGTTTTTCAACTTACAAGCACGCTAAAAACTTTTAATTTCAAGAATGATTTTAGTTTATGTTTTTTACAGTAAAGTACCAGCTTACCACTGTAATATATAAAAAATAAATATAACCTAAAATAGTTTACTAGTTGAAATAAATTATTTACAGGTCTTTTTATTTGAAAAAATTATTTTTAGAAATTTTGTGGGTAAATAGCTGCGTGATAACGTGTCGGAATGTGGATCGTGAGATCCTCAGTTCGAATCCCACAGCTGACAGTTGCCAATTTACATTTACCCCTGTGGTTCCCCCTCCACTAACATCTTTGGGGGCTATGATTTGACGTCTGGTAACCGCACTTCATATGCAAAAATATATCACTTACCGAGATCTGCGTAAGCAGAGTGCCACACCAATAATGGATAAAAGGCGTGATGATATATTTATTTAATGTAGAAAATTTTGTAATTATTTTACAATAATAATTTCTGTAGAGCGTCAATAATCGATAATCCGGATTCGATTTATTTAACTTTGACTTACTCTAGAATGCAGTAGTTTTTTCTTTGAATTAAACAACTAAAATTTTATTAATAATGAATAGTTTAACTTAGCCGCTCCTCTTCTCTAAACATCACAGTGATTTATGGCCGATTGCAGCTATTATTTAGCATTGAAGACACCCAAAAAGTATTTTATTGGTTCTTTTCGAATACGGACACGTCAAAAATCCGGATGGGTGCGTCGTAAAAGTTATAACATAAATATTATATGATCAAGCTGAAGAACAAATTGTAATAAAAATACCAACCGAAATTACACAAGTAGTAATATTAGTAACTGAATTTATTACCAATTAAATCAAGACGTCAGTATCCATTCGCAAAATTTACGTCTGTTCGGTAAATCTTCTAATATGAAATGCTGGACTTTTTGTACGTGGTAAGGATATGATTGTTGCTCTTTTAAAATCCTTCAAATTGTCATATGTGTTGGAGTGTTATTTATCTAGTATTAGACTGTGGTGAACCCTCGGCACAGTCCGAAACACCCTGTTCAACATTCGCTATGTGATCAGAGCGTATTCTACCACGATCTTGAACTGGCCTAAAAGATTCATGATCTCGAAGATGCTGAACAACATGTATAATTATACGAAGATTATTAAGATAAAACGCTCCAAATAAATTAGACAGAATTGAACAGCGTTTGCTTGAATTTTATCACAATGTTTGTGAACTCGTTATTTGTAAATTCAGGCACATTTATATATTATTATTTCTATAATATTTGTTATTAATTGGTTTGCTTGATATTGCCAAATTAACTTGAAAAGTTGACAAGGGACATTTTTCAACATCAGTAATTCTTCCACTAATATTGCCTTGGTTATTGCTGCTGATCAAATTATACAAATATATGAAATTTATGTGGTGGTAATAATTATAAAAAAAATGCCATAAAATTGTTCTCAATAAATTCTTCCACTGATTATTTTATGTTCTTATTTGTTACATCCCTGTATGTGGCACAAGTGAAAATTCATAACCTAAAATTTTTTATAGGACTGTATTAAAAAAAAAGAAAGTTTTCGACTCACTTTCCTTTCAAATATTATATTTTTGGATGCTTGATAATATGATAATATGTACCTCCTTAATTTTTTTTTAAATATTTTCCTTAAATTTTATACCATGCAAAGTTCCCTTGATCTTGAATAAAGACGCTCGTCTCTTTGCTGGATAATCTCTTATGATATGAAAGTTCGTTGTGTCTTAATTTTTTTCAATAGTCAAATATTTGTATTAGTTGTATTGTTCTCTAAATTGTTAACGAAGCCTTACAAAAATTTTAGCCGTTTATCAATTGGTCATTAATATTTTTCAATATTTGCTTTTGGTCAATTATCTTGGAAGTGGAAACAAGGTTAAATTTGAACCAACCTCTTGCGTCATTCCGATTTTAATTCTAATTTGCAGGTTAAAATATTTTATCCAACACCTCTCAATAAATGCTTTATAACTATGCCGATTTTAAACAAGCAAAGTAACAGATTATCCACTAGTGGGTATAATTTTGAGGAAAGCCACTAGTGAGTATTTTTTTATTTATAACAATAATAATAACACACAACACCTTGGTAACTACTTCGATTGACATTTTAATTTAAAAATTTAAAGCATATGTCACTGTCAAATAATATTTCTTTAACAAATTTTTCATTTATTAAGAAGTGTTGGATAAAACGTTATACTTCACACATGGGCAAAGTGGAATTACCCACTTGTAAAGTAAATAACTATTACTTCAAGTTTAATTATCTTCGATATCGTAATAATTGTATACCAGAAATATCTGACATGGTAGTTGTTAGTATGATGAAATATAGGAAACTTACTTATTTTTTACATTGTATCCAGGTGTTTATTGAAATTGAAACATCAAAAACTTCTTTTCTCTTTATGTGGCTTAGTTTTAATTAATAATTCTATGTTATATACGTTAAGTAGAGCAGATTTTAAATCATATTGATTAATATAATAATTAAAAAATTCCCGGTAACTTTTTGTAAAATACAACGTTAATATTATTAATAAAATGAATTATTTATTTTTTTTTTGGATGAAATAAATAAATGTAAAATACAAAATATCCAAAACAGTTTACGAAATTCATCCTATATTGTATAAATTATTTTGCGTTACATATGTAACAAACCTAATTCTTATGGTATTACTTAAAATTTTAATATAAATGTTCATTCAATTGTAATTTCTAGATAATAACTTGTACAACAACGTATATTATTATATTACACCAGTTTGAATTCCCAGCACAATAATTATTATATAATTTTTAAAACCTAAATACATTTTGTAACGTATTCTTACTTTGTCAAATCGTTGCTTCTTAAGATGAATACGCAAGACCAACTAATGTGCTTCAGTCACCGTGATTAGGCTTTATACGACATACCCGCATTCTGAAATGTGAAATAATTTAGGCAATGATATATTTTGAACTATTAAACTTTAATTTATATTGTATGTTCTGTGTAATTCAATAAAGCCATCGTAAATTAATTTCGTGTAGTATCTCCTATATATTTTAGATCCTTTATTTGTATTTAGTCAGACAAGTTATGTCCTAGTCTCCAAACTGCCGCATTGGAGAATAGCTCATGCTTTTTCTTTCAATAATGAAAAGAATGCGATATTTGACTGATAAGAAAAATGAGAAGAAAAAAAAAAACGGACTTGCAGTCAAATTATGTAATAAAACTACGCCGACGTTTCAGTAGTTAGGTCGAACAAACAAGTTTACATGGATTTGGATTATACAACAATTTAATAACACGTAGAATAAGAAGTATTTATTAATCAAAAGCCAAAATTTCCCCAACATATGTGGCTTCTTTTGGACAATTAACTAAAACAACAAAAACGGCAGAAACGTATATAAATTATTTTTAATTTTGGTTATATTTACAAACGTCATAATTACTCACAGGATCTGCCACTGCTTCCCGCTGAGTCAGCGGATCTCACTGTGTCATAAATTACTCCTAGTAATAAGGTAATGTTGTAACATAGATATAGAATTATGTGATTTTGGAGTCTGTAATTTTGATTTGCACTTAGAACATACAACTTCTGAATTATTTTAGCAAAACATATTTTAAAAATGAATCGAAAATTAGTAATAATTTAATTAGCGCAGCCAGTAAGATTGCTAATATGATAATTATGAATATAATATCGGTTCGTACAACGATTTATTCGTAATCGAATATAAGTTACCGTCGCATGTGATACTAAGTTCGTGATGTGAATGTGAATAAGAAAGATGTGGTACCGCATCAGCTGAACGCAAATCAGCAAGCTTGCGGGCTATCGAGCGCTACAGCGGGATTTATAATGAAGTAACGCAAGAAGTAACGCAAAAGATAAATGTACTGGACTGCACATACTGCTTTATAACAAAACGCAACGCAGCCAACTTCCAACTTCTTGTGTTACTTTTCTAGCTCTGATCAATCCGGGGGCACTATTTCAAACGACAGTGTAAAAAGCTATATAACCGATATGTTTGTTTGTATTCTCGGAACAGATTTCAAACCACAACTTGTATTCATTTCGTTTTTTCTGATTTTTAGTTTGCGCTATTGACGATTTAGTTAATTTTCAAGAATTCGTAAAGGCGCTTAAAAGATTTCATTTCTGTATGATCGGTTTATTGCCTTTGTATGCATTTAGTACTAGACAGACTGCCGCCTAAGCAGTTAATTACCGTCTGTGCGAACATCTGCAAATTCATAAATTCCCAGAATGTAAGAATTGGGATTTTTTTATACCTTTATCGTGGCCTGTTCAGCTCTTCCCTTTGAAGGGTGCATTATTGTTACCACACTCAGCTTCTTACTTTACTTCATTATACATCCCGCTTACCTGCCCAAACATCAACGTAACTGAAGGAACCAACCCCGCACATCAACGAGATCGAGCGCACAGCAACTCCAGAAATCAATACCCTGTCAAGCTTGGGACGACTAAATGCAGATGGCTCTACCATCTGAAAACCATAGGGTACCTCTATATACAAGGGTATAGACATGGTCAGTGTCGCCGCCATTAGTCTGTCAAATTTTCTAACAGGGAATAGGATAAATACGTTGTTTTTACAATTCCCTACTTATTTGTAGCAAAAATTTATGTTATATTATAAAGAAATATGAAATTATTACACTATAAATTATAAAGATAATATAAATTTAGCAATTTAGGTATTTTCAAAAGTTCCTACGATATTATAAAAAATAATATGACTTACACTGTTAATAAACTATAAAACTATATTCATAAACTATTTCAAACTATTAATCTCACAAATACATAAGAATTTATGCGAAAAACAACACCTAACACAAACCAAACAATGCACGTTATTCTTGGCAGACTAATGGCAGACGCAAGCAGAAAAGCGTACCACGCTATGTCTTTAACCTTCCATATAGAGGTACCCTAAAAAACCACAGTTCACACTTACTAGCCATTAATATACACCAAAATCACAATCTGAAAGGGTATCTAACGCCCTATATCCAGAGAATACATGATACATACCGGCTTGGATAAGGAAAATTTTAAATAGATGATTATTTGGAAAGGAAAAGATTATTTTCTAAATTCCAAATATGATTATAATTGACCATAATTAATATTTACCCTTAAATATTACTTTTTACGTAAATGTTAAAACTTATCTATTACAAAAAAATTACTCATTATAATTCTGTGTAGATATTTATATAAATTAAAAGAACATAAGATTGTAAGAAGAAAACTGCTGGAGTTCAGTCAAAAATATTTAATTTAACTCAACCTCGACCGGTTTCGAGCCCCCCTGGGTCATCCTCAGGAGCTAGTTTACACAAAATTACAAATAGCAATAACATTATATATAAATTAAATAATGAATAAGAATGATTTGGGAATTTTTAAGGATAAGAAAAATTAGCGAAAAACTAATAAATGCAATAAAAAGCTTGTACAAAAGAACATCCAACTACGTAACTACAGGTAACCTGACATCGGAAGAATTCACAACAACACAAGGACTAAGACAAGGCGGAGCTCTAAGCCCACTACTTTTCATAATATTCCTCGATAACATTATAAAGAAAATAAAGAACAAAACAAAAAAAGTAGAAGTAGGACACCAAAACCTAACGAGATCTACAATAGCGGAATGCGCATTTGCAGACGATCTTGCATTACTAGCAAAAAGTAAAGCAGACCTACAACATAACATCAACATATGGAAACTAGAACTAGAAAAACATAACATGGCCATAAATATAGAGAAGACAAAAATCATGGTGATCTCGAAAGAAGATATATCAACACATATAACACTAAATGGAAGGGAACTAGAACAGGTAGAATCGTTCACATATTTAGGATCCATCCTGAATAACAAAGGAAGTTCAGATAACGAAGTTAGCAATAGGATACATGCAGCAAATAAAACGTATCACACATTGAAAAATATAATACTAAACAATAAGCAAGTGTCTAAGAAAACGAAAATGACATTATACAATACAATCTACAAACCGACACATATATGGTAGCGAGACATGGATAATGAATCAAAAAATGAAAAGTAAAGTACAGGCAGCAGAAATGAGGTACCTAAGAAAAGTAGATGGAGTTACAAGACTAGATAGAATCAGAAACGAACACATAAGAACAAGGCTACAAATAGAAAACATACAAAGCACTATAGAAAGAAAACAATTGGCTTGGTACGGACACCTTATAAGAATGCCGGATGAACGGCAGACAAAAACAATATGCAAGGCAAGAATAACCGAAAAGAAAAAAAGAGGAAGACCAAAAAAATCATGGGAAAATAACGTACAGGAAATATTAAAGAAGAACAACATCAATCTACAACAAGCAAAGAAAACGGCGGAGATAAGAACAGAATGGAAAAAACTAATCGACGGAATAAAATAAGGATAATCTCGACACCCGAAAGGGTAAAAAAGAGATTCAAAATGATTATATATATATATATATATATATATATATATATATATATATATATATATATATATATATATATAAACAATAAGTTCTTAACTTCATAAACCTGAAACAATGAGCATGGTAAGGCACATTGTGCCGAACCATCTATTCCATCAAAAATGAAACAAAAAGAATCCTGTTCGCCATACAATACCAATCGTTTTTCTCCTGTTAAACTATTATAACTACATAAGTTTCGTGATATTTTTTAGAGAAGGCGGAGCCCTAGCTGTGACGCCCGCCGTAGGCGGGGGTCGACGCTAGTTATTAGCTATTTTTGACTGTGCGCTACTGTAAAACATTTAAAATTGTCAAACATTATATTATAATACAATGGAAGATAAACGTTCACGAAAAATAATATTGTAGAGCATGAATA
Source organism: Poecilus cupreus (assembly GCA_963942605.1). Taxonomy (NCBI): domain Eukaryota; kingdom Metazoa; phylum Arthropoda; class Insecta; order Coleoptera; family Carabidae; genus Poecilus; species Poecilus cupreus. Next base: position 8,848,446 of record OZ012728.1, read on the forward strand.
AACATTTAATAATAATAATAATAATATTTATTTAGACTGAATAAAAATACAGACGGACCATTTACATTTTAATCAGTGATAAGTTAAATTAAATTTACAACATATGTTTAATCACAATAGTTTTATATTTCTTACATTCAATTAAAACAACACCACAATGTATTCAACAAATTAACCTCGGGAATTCCGAAACAGTAAAAAAATCTACCCTAGTAAAATATTTGTCCGAAAATCAATGCTGTAAATAATTGGAAGCAAGAGTAAGAAATCGACCAACAAGGCTTGTAGTAAATAAATATTTTTATTTATTTCTGTTATTGAAAGTATATTGCATAGGGCTCTAACAATTCGAGTAGCTGTAGGAGTATCATATGTCTAGGTAATTTGTAGTTTCTAAAAGAAACATTCTTTGTCTAAAAACCCTTAATTTTATAATAACAATCTAATCATGGTTCCCATTTTCGGGCAATGCCAAACAACGGAACATTTTAAAAAATAGCATCAATTTTAATACTACTTTAGTTGAAAACTTTGCCACAATATATAAACAGGAATTTTAACACTTGTTTTTTCTAATTTAAATTTTTTATATAATATTGTTTAAAAACAGTTCGGACGCTCTTCGTATCTTAAAAAACTCTAATAAATTAAAAGATACTAATTTTAAACATATTAAAATTACTAATGATAAGACTCCTAAGCAGAGGGAGTACCTGCATGAACTGAAAAATGAACTAGTAAAACGTAAAAATGATGGTGAAGAAAATTTAATTATTAAGTTTTTGAATGATGTTCCACGTATTATTGTGCAGCGGTCTACTGTTTCAAAAAACTCCTAAATAACAATTTGTCATCACGAAACTCTGTAACAAGTATGTCTGAAATTATTTATTTGAATGCACAAAGCTTTTTACACCATAAAGATGAAATATCTAACCTTGTGCTACAGTGTAAACCTCTTGCATTATGTTTAAGTGAAACCAGAGTCACTGAAGAAATTACAAATAATGAAGTACAAATAGAAAATTATAATCTTATTCGGTGTGATTCTGAGAACAGGCATACTGGTGGAGTACTGATATTTGTTAGAAAGGACATTAAATATACGATTAAGGAAATAATCAAATTTGAAGCAAATTGTTGGATGATCGTTACTAAATTAAAATATAAACAACATAGCTTTACCTTAACAACTTTGTATCATTCACCTAGCAGTAGTACAGCTCAATTTATTCAATTTTTATCGGATTGGTTTGAAAATAGTGTGCATATACAGGGCACTTTAATAATGATCGGAAACTTTAACATCGACTGGCTAGATGACCAATATTACTCCAATAAGATTAAACAAACTATTCAATCATTTGGTTACAAACAGCTCGTAAATAATTACACTCGAATAACTGAAACATCTAAAACATTAATAGATTTTGTTATAAATAATGATTCAACTGTAAGTTGTGAAGTTTGTACTACGCCTACCATAACGGATCATCATTTGATACGAATTTCCTTAAATACGATAGAAAATTTATATCCCACTGCCCATCAGAGAATATTCAAAATATTAAATAAGGATGAGTGTACTAATAAATTACTTGAATGTGATTGGAAGTATAATTTAAGTAATAGTGTCGAACTTTATGATGCGTTTAAAAATAATATTATTAATTGTATCAATTCCAGCACTAAAACATATTCAAAACTAACTAAATATGACAACAAGTGGTTTAATAACAAAGTTGCTACAGTTAGTAAAGAAAGAGACAATGCCTATGAAAAATATTATTTATATCGTTCCAATAATGACTGGCAAGAATACAAAAGTGCGCGAAATAAAGTCACTAAAACAATAAGAAGTGAAAAGAAATTTTACTACGAAAATTTAATAGATTTTGTAAAAATAATTCTGTAAAAATGTGGAAGACTTTAAAACAAATAATAAAAGGTACAAATGAAAGTGAAATTAACGAAGTAGTTGCTGAAAATGAAGCGTATAGCGATCCTAGTGAAATGGTAGAAGCCTTTAATAAATTCTACATAAACAGTATAGCGGACATTGTGGATTCCATAGTTGATAACGATTGTGAAACATTAAACCTCCCAAACAGAGTGTTAGAAACGTCTAATTCCTTGTCATGTTTCGCACCAGTGACTTTAAGTGAACTGAGAACAATTGTTTTTTCACAAAAAAATAAGGGTAGTTTTGATGGTATTTCTTTTGCATTTATTAAAGCCTTTTTTCATATTATTGGTCATCCCTTATTAAATATAGTGAACAATTCCCTTCAAAAGGGAAAACTGCCACAATCATTAAAGACTTCGACCGTCCGTCCTATTCCTAAGGTTACTAATGCTAAGGAAGTTACTGAATTTCGTCCAATAAACATGTTACCGGCATGTGAAAAAATAATTGAAGTAATTGTAAACAAACAACTTAGTACCTATTTTACTGAAAATAATTTTCTTGATAAATCAGGATTTCGAAGTAACCATTCTTGTGAATCTGCTATTAATTTCATATTAAATGATTGTAAATTATTATTAGATGATAATCAAACTATAGCTGCTGTATTTTTAGATTTAAAACGTGTCTTCGAAACTATAGATAGAAAGAAACTATTAGAAAAATTGTCTATGTATGGTGTCAAAGGCACAGTTTACGAATGGTTAGATTCTTATCTTCATAATAGAACTCAAAATGTTAAACTAGGTGGTATTCAATCTAGTAATATGAATAGTAATGTAGGTGTTCCACAGGGTAGCGTTTTAGGACCATTATTATTTATAATTTATATTAATGATATATGTACAATTTTAAAAAATTGTCAAATTCACTTGTTTGCCGATGACACTCTAATATATTGCCACGGTGATGACTGGAACAACATATGTTGCGTATTGAATGCCGAGCTAGCCACTGTAAACAACTGGCTAAATATTAATAAATTAAAATTAAATATTGACAAATCAAAATACATGATTTTTACATCAGATAATTATTGTAAAACTATAACCAATAATAATGAATTAAATATAAAAATTGGTGGAAGTAATTTAGAGCTTGTGGAACATTTTAAATATTTGGGCGTAATAATTGATAGAAAACTAAAGTTTGATTTACATGTTGATTACATATGTAAAAAAATTGCAAAAAAAATTAATTTTATGTCAAGAATATGTGGAAGTTTGTCTGTATGGACAAAGATTTTAATTTATAATACAATTATTCACTGCCATTTTGTGTATTGTAATACTATTTTATATCTGTGTACTAAGAAACAAATCGATAGATTGCAAATACTTCAGAAAAGAGCAATGCGTATTATTTTGTCGTGCAACCGATACACCAGAATTAATAATATGTTAGAAAAATTTAATTGGTTAAATGTTCAACAGCTTTGTAATCTAAACGCAATGATATTTGTATTTAAAATGGTTAACGGCAAATTACCTGATTATCTATATCGTAATGTTAAATTTACAAGAGATGTACATAAATACGTAACAAGACAGGCCAATCTTTTCTACATTTGTAAAAAGAATAAAGCGAATACATCTAACAATATATTTGATAAAGGTTTAATTGCCTTTAACAAACTTCCGCAAAACATAAAAGATTGTACGTCAGTTAAATCTTTTAAGTTAAGTGTTAAGCAGTATTTGTATGATCAATATAATTCATAAGTTTCTTATTCTAATGGCTTAATTTATCTTTTATTTCAACAATGTTCTTTTGTGTAAATGTGTGTAAAACTTGAAATTTGTTTATTTAATTATTTATTTACTTGTAAATAGCTTTTTTAGCTAAATAAAGATACTATTATTATTATAAAATAATTATATGTAGATATATAAAATAGTTATGTGTGAAAAGTACCTAACTGTTAACTGGTCAAGTACATTCGAATTACGTGTTTTGCACAGTCATAGGTCTATAAGAATAATTTCAAAAGACCTATTAAAGAAAATGCATCATGCGAAACACCATTAACCCTGCCTAACTAACAGTGTTATTTTTTTGGTCCAGATTTTGTTCTAACCCCGTTTGTGAATCGGCACCGGTAAATTTTACGCTGCTAAATTTGGGGCTAAGTAAGGGTTAAAACTGGTGCTAGTACAAACACGGGTTGCCAGATTTGCGGATTGGAAATGGAGCTAAAATAGTGTTAAAGTTAGTGTTAATGTCTAACCCTCTTTATAAATCTGCCAGTTTTAGTACAAAAGTGTGAATATTAAAAATGCCCAGCAACAAAATCTGCACCAAATGAGTCTAAATTTATTAATGTAATACATTTCTGTCATGAAATAGAAGTAAAATAAAATGTATAATTTTTAGATATTTCCAGAGTGGTAAACAAAACATACAAACAGTCGTATTGTTTGAGTTTGACAGATGGCACTTGGCATAGTTAAATGATTATTGACTTGTTTCAAATATTCGTAAATGGTAAATAAGTCTATGATTACTGCGAAATATCAATGCCTCTGTAATCATGGGCTTATTTGGTGCAGATTTTATTACTGAACATTTTTTATTTGAAATCGGCACTAAAGTGGACAAAAATCGTCGCGGAGAAACACCTGTCTCAAACGGAAAAGTCTGGTCAAACACAGTCACTTCGCAGGCACGCACTCATTCATACCTATGATGAGGAGAGGTGAAGAGGAAAGAATGAGGATGATGATTGTTACAGCGAAATTGTCGTGATCGCAACAGAAATGGTTGTGGAGGCTCATGAAACTATAATATCCGAAGGTAAAATCTCAACCACGCCACTGGTAAAGGTCTCACGAGCTAAATAGTCCGAAAAGTAAATTAAATGGTCACACCGGTTCCAACCACAGGGCAAAATCATTCAAAACGCAAAACTATGAATTTTTCGTTGTAACGGTACGACCATAAATTACCGGAAATTTTCAAGTTAAACTCCACAAAAAAAAACGCGAAAGCGCATGGCTCGGAATGAGCCATATTCCTAAGAGTTGCAGAAAATATCCGCCTAGCAGCGCTAGTAGTAGGGGGGGGGGGGGGGTACAAGTACAAGTTAGTAGTGATATGTAGTATGAGATTGAATAGTGTCAATGATTAGTTTCTGAATAATTAAAATGTTTATGGACGAAAATTAAGTTCCTAGGTCAATATTAAAACATTCTACACCCACTGATAATAATGTACATGATTTAAAACGGTGGTTAAAATGATGGTTATCGGTGAAGGGAAAGAAGTGTGACTTAGTAACAGGTAGTTTAGAATGAAAAGTAAATTCTAATGAGAGATACATTTTAGACTTTCTTTCTAGAAATGTAAAAATGGTAATAAAATTATCCTATCAATAGATAGAGGAATATGGTTAATATATATTCCAAAAAGTTACTCATATGCTCTAAATCACAAATGGATGGTCCAATTTCAGAGAACGCAATTATTGTATGAATCTGATGAAGGTTAAACAGATCAATTTGTACTAAGTTACGGAAATTCTAATGCACTGCGTCAAGGAAGATTGTGTTTTAAAAGCAGTCATGTTATGGACATGTGAGACAGTGCTGATGACAGTTTATTTTATTAATTAAAACATTTATCATGTTTTTGAGATATTCACTGAGAATGACAGTCATGTAATGTAGTAGAGGCCTCCTGTAATTGTAAAGTATCAGAATAAAAAAATTGTTCACATATTGCAGCTCTCTAATTCGCCCTAGAAGATTATACTTTGGACTATAACCTAACAGTACATATTAAATTGTTCTGCTATTTCTTAATTCTTGCCTCTTGAGTACAGGAAATTGGGCCCGGATATTCTGGCGTAGGTCCATTTCCAACAACAAAATGTTTGCTACATATATACATACGCATGTTTTTTAAATATTTTCTAGACCAAAGGTTTGTCGTTTACATGCCTGAATTCATCTTTTACATTTATTTAAACCCTTCCATGGCTTCGCAAATGTAATAAAATAAACTCCTATAGGATATCGACTGTCTGAATTACAAACACCATAAGAACAATGTTTTGATGGCATTTCACTGACTTAAAAAACAAAATATTTGAAATATTCACGCTTGTCAAAAGCAATCTTGTACCCCCTCTCAAGTGTCGCCATCTATTGACGATAAAATGAACTAACTTTAGGAATAAGGCTCATTTACAACTAAACAAGTGGCCTGTGCATAAAATTTACTGCATTACTTTTATCTATCTGAACTTACTTGAAGTATGTGCACTGCCTGTAGGTTAGACTCAAAATTCAGGGTGTTGACCGCGACCCCGGAACATAGGACTTTAACATGTAAAATCATAATTTCGTAATTTCCTGCTTAACAAATTATATTAGACAAAAAAGGTTCAAATAAAGTTGAGAGATCATAAAATTCTACATCAGAATCAATAAACAGAATTACATTTACATGCCCCATAACGCCAGAAATTAAATATGAAAATATAAAAAATTAGCTCAAAAATCGGGTTAGCTTTGGAAATGAAACAAAATTGTATACAATTGGAAATGAAAATTGTATTTTTTATTAATTATTATTTTAAATTGCATAATTGACTATTTTTTTTTTTAGAATTTTGTTTCATTTCCAAGGCTAACCCGATTTTTGTGCTAATTTTTAATATTTTCATATTTAATTTCTGGCGTTATGGGGCATGTAAATTTAATTCTGTTTATTGATTCTGATGTAGAATTTTATGATCTCTCATCTTTATTTGAACCTTTTTTGTCTAATATAATTTGTTAAGCAGGAAATTACGAAATTATGATTTTACATGTTAAAGTCCTATGTTCCGGGGTCGCGGTCAACACCCGGTATAAATACCAGCTACTAAAGTAACTCCACTGAGTTTTCTTCAGCACTTTGAATATACCAAATTTAAAATTTCGTGACCCTATCGTGACCGTCGTTCGGGAACGGGTGTGAGTAGAAATTTTAATTCGTGAGCGGGCGTGATCGTGAAATTTAAAAATATCTCGTGCGTGAGTGGACGTGAGTACAAAATTTTAATCGTGAGCGGGCATAATCTTGAGTCATAAGACGCTCACGCATCCAACATCCAGAAAAAATGTGTACGAGTATAGATGAGTTAAAATTTTAAATGAGAAAATATAATAACTGTATCATATAACAGAGTAGTTCACTTCGCTTTCTTCGTATAATATGGTGAAATGGGAGGAAAAGAAGAAATTTTATAAAAATTGCAAATAATATTTTCTCAAGGTTAAACAATTTAAACATTCGATTATCACCATGATTACATATTCCATTGAAAAACAAGTTGTTTTTAAGGAAAATTCCTAGAATTTTAGAACTATAAAATGAAATATAGCACATAAGAATCGGGGTAATGGCCTTGGTATTGCCTTTTTTGGAAAAATAATTTCATGCCATTAGTGTTTGAACATGGAAAGATGAACGCAGCGGCTGGCTTGAATATAGCGCAATCTAGAAGTCAAATTTTTTATCCCTTTTTGAGGCAGCTGGGGCCATATATCGGCAATAACGAGGCGTATCTTAGATACCATGCCGTCGATCGTATTTTTTTTCATCCCAAAGACGGCAGTTTTGTTTGTTGACGTAGCCATTTAACAAAAAATTAACCTCATCGCTGATAAAATTTTCGAAATAATTTGCACATCTTGCAAGCATAGTTCTGACCAAGATGCAGCTTGGTTTTGGCGTAAGTATAGTTATGGTGAATTGGCAAACCAAACTTAGCATAAAAAAGCTATCAGCTGTCAAATTGGCTGTTACTAGAAAAAGTGCTGCCAATTCGAAAAACAGATACTTTTCAGGTATACCACAACTCCCTCCATATACGTACTGATCAGAAGAGAAATATTATACTGACAACTATTGTCACCGAAGCCATACGTCCCATAGACCCAGCGGTACAAACTTCTGTTAATTTTTAATCTTCTAAAAAATTAAAATATTACACCACTTGTAAATTATTTGCAAAAACTGCATAGGATTTATTCAAAGAAAAATACTAGGTGTGACGAGTACGTATTACAAAAGAGAGTGACTTGTGTATGCATTGCGATTGTATTTTGTTATTCATAGATACGAAACTTGCCTATAAATTTTAATTTGTATATTAAATTATTCCATCACTAGCACCATCGATTAAAGAATGTATTATATTAATTAAAACCCAAACTAGTAACTATTAATTACCTATATCACGTATATCTAAAGGACGATTAAAAAATTTAGATAGTGAGTTTTTAACAGATAAGCACGTGATATAGCTTGTACAAATTTGCGTGGCGATTGATCCCATTAGTGTTTCTCAGCAGGTATTCCATAAGAGGATTAAAGAAATTTATGAGGGACTACTTTACAGGGTTGTACTAGATAATATTTTCAAATGAGTTTTACACAAACAGACACAAGTAATATCAAAATAAGAAAAATTTTAATAAAATTAAATATGAATACAGTATTGTCATTGTCGTTCAGTAAATATAAACATATATTGATAAAAAAACTTATGTTTTATTTAACATCTATGTTGTTTTACTTAGGTGATTAATCGATAACAATATCATCATCAGTGTCGTCACTTGACTGTCCAACATTTATAATAAATTCATCAATAATATTATTGAAATTTAAAAAATAAATAAATATAAATAAATATATCATCACGCCTTTTACCCATTACGGGTGTGGCACTCTGCTTACGCAGATCTCGGTAGGTGATATATTTTATTCGTATGAAGTGCGGTTACCAGCCGTCAAATCATAGCCCCCAATGATGTTAGTGTTGAAATTTAAGTAACTGTTTTCTATGTCTATCACATGCCGAACACTACTAGCCCAATTTAAGTCACTAATATTATTTATTTCACTTTTAAAAATTCCACAACATTAGAGCACACGGTTGGTGTAACATTTTTTCGTCTAATACTTGTTTTTAATTGTCCCCAAATTAGTTCTATAGGATTTAATATACAGTAATACGGAGGAAGTCTTAATACAGTATGACCAAATTTTTGTGCCATTGTATCGCACACGTACATTCTTTTAACAAGTTTTGTTTGTGCTACTTCCAATAATTCACTTTTACTGTACGATTCTTCAAAAAATATATCATGATGAAAAAAATTTTCTTTAATTTCTGTTTTATTACTAGATTTAGTGGTTATTTTAATTAATTGCCTGGAATGGTAACTAGCGTTATCCATAACTATTACACTGTTTGCTGGAATATTTGGTTTCGGAGATTTGAAGCATCTAAGCCCAAAATTATAATAATCCACTCCTGAACATCAGACAAACTTACACCTCGCTGGCTAGGGCTGGCTTATCCCATTAGCAAGTCAAGTCAATCGCCACGCAAATTTGTACAAGCTATAGGGTCTCTAGAATACGATTTTATTATTTTAACGATGACGTCTGTGCATGTCCACATGTGTGTGACGATTTTTTTGTTACTGTTTAACTCAAAATCCAACGACGGTATCATTATGAAATTTCATATTTAAAATTTGAATGATCAAGTTATAAAGTGATTAGATCTTGGGAGCTATCTATCAACCAGAAGTGCAAGTTTATTTTTAGACCCAGTCGGTTTTTCTTGTACATGTTAGTAAAAAAATCATTTATGAGAAATTTTAAAGCAGAAAAAGATATTAAATAATATGCTGTACATTTAGTGTGAAACTTTCTTCTCTATATTGTACTGTTTAAAAATAATTATTAATTTAAGTTGTTTCGGCAAGAGATTATGTGATAGCGAGATTTTTTTATTAGCTGATGAGCTAATTCGAGTCCCTTGGTATAATGTGTGGTACATATATACATAGCTCTTATCAGTAACTTAGAAATCATGCTTTGACGATTGGCATTTGTGAAAATATGTACAGGTTGCCCTATTCTAATCTGGACACACGAATATCTCGAGAAATACACATTGTAGAAAAAAGTTTCTTATGTGAGACTTGTCAAGAACAAAATGGGCCACGAATTCACCATTTCATTTTCATCATAGGTGGTGGATCAATCGGAAAAATTGAGGAAAATAAATTTTCTTGAATGGAAACCTCATGTTTTTTTGCATATTATGATTCTGTTCTTACTTAACTTTTGTTTGAAACTTTTTTCTGATCCGTTATAAATGACGCTGTAATAAATAACAATTGGGCAGACGTAATTTTTTTTAAATAAAAACTCTAACTTTTTATTGAATATTATGATTCTGTGGTAACAACTAACTTTTGTCCGAAACTTTTCTAAAATACTATCGTAGATGGCGATGCAATCAGCGAAATACGTAAACTTCATTTCATCGGAACTTTGATAAAATAAACTTTTCTTTGCCAGACCTTTTTATTGGAAAATACGCGCTTTTAATTGTATATTACTTTGAGTGCGTAGTACTTTTAAGTGTTCAGGTCGTCGGCATTAGCGTTTCCCAATGTGCACCACGAGGAGATTGCACGTGTAAACTTTGCATATCATTGGCCATGAAAAAGGCCGATTGACTGTATTAGATGTTAAAAAGTTGTTCAAAGTGACCACCATGTCGATGACAACAAAGTGCAATTTCTCTGTGGAAATGTATTATGGTTGCTTGCAACATAGCAAGTGTTATTATAGTGCCATCTATCACAAATCAGAATAAAGTTACGTAGTTGTTAGCACAAAATTATAATATGCAATAAAAAAGTCACCTATGATGAAATTAAAATTGTCAATTCGTGCCCCCTATGTTCTCGATAAGTTTCATACGAAAAACTTTTTCCAAGAATGTGTATTTCTCGAGATATTCGTATGTTAAAATTAAAATGGGACACTTGCATATATACAAATTATGGAGATCTAATTTATCGTATTGCCACGGGTAAAACGGCGCAGAGATGCATTGAATTTTATTTACAAAAACGGAACACCGGGCGCTGGATTGTTCTATGCATGTATAAGGAAAAAAATGTATTTTCTTATCAACACGTAATTCTTATATAAACTAATATTGAACGCAACTACCATTAGTATGTTGAGTGATTTCACAGACAGAAGTTCGTGCACAAGAATGTTGCTGATATTTTATACTGTGTTTCTGGAGCTGATTATTCAAGGTAAGTATTTGTGCGATATACGAGTATTACTGCAAGTATGTGTAGCCTGTCGTAACCTTGTGTGAAGTGGCTTTTAATTCCCCTGCACACTGGGCAATATATCTTAATTACCCAATGCTGGATGTGGCAATCTGCTTGGGGTTTACATGCTATTTTTTATTCTTGTAATTTAATGAAATTCATTACTAAAGTGCAAAATAGGATTAGAATGTAAATAAATTAATAAAAATAATTAAAATCAATTTTATTAATACGCATTTCTTATAATTTATTACAATTGCATTAATGGTCAATTTTATCATTCAGAAATGATATATTTACATAATTATTTTTAAGAAGGTACTAAAAAATATTTTCTAAATTCTACATGAATGTATGACTAAATTATTTTCTACATCTATAAGTTGTCGTTTATTCTTTACAACACAAATCATTTTCGTACAACTATGTCCGATATTATTCCAAGAAAATGTAGGTATTTGTATTATGTTTTTAACATCAGCAGTCATATTTTAATGATAGTCTATATTGAAATATTTTATATATTTTGCGGTTCATCTTTTACCTTTGTCATTTCCTGCATACAGGAAAAAAAATCTCTTGCAGTGTGATACAGGAAACGAAAACCAATACTCTTTAATACACGATGTATGGTTACCCCGGAATATTTTATATTACAGTCGCCATTGGCCATTGTTTCACTGCTGGTGTCGAGTTCTTACCGATGGTAAAATCTTTTCTTTGTATAAGGTGTAAATTTTTGGGCAAACCACATCAGTTTGAAAATTATTTAAGCACTGAACTGTACTACTATCTACACAAGTTTCTACACAATAGTACGAGGTACTTTTGCCAAAGTTGAAGTTTTGGCTAGTGCTGAAAGTATCAAATACGTTCATAACTGTTTGTATCATCTGACAAATACACTCACTTTTTACTATTTTGTTCATTATTTGATAAAGCTACACATTATCTTCGTTGTTCAAATCTTCACACCACGGGTTCAAATAAATAAATAAATATATCATCACGCCTTTTACCCATTACGGGTGTGGCACTCTGCTTACACAGATCTCGGTAGGTGATATATTTTTTCGTATGAAGTGCGGTTACCAGCCGTCAAATCATAGCCCCCAAGGATGTTAGTGGAGGGGGAACCACAGGGGTAAATTTAAATTTGTAACTGTCGGCAGTGGGATTCGAACTGAGGATCTCACGATCCACAGTCAGACAATCAATCAATCAATCAATTCATAAAAAACTGATTCGATAGAAATAAGAAAATTTTATTTTATTTGTTCTTACTCTAAAACCAATAAAATTTTATAACCGGATCTATTCTCTACAAAGTTGCTACCGTGAAAACTTATTGTGACAAAATAAATCGTTTTTGACAGTTAATAAAATATTCTCCATTAAACAAGTAGTTTCGTTGCGATTGTGTCACCATTACCAAGTCGCTACCATAATATTTATTTTATTTGTTTGACTATGTTTTACTTATAAATTAATGTTTTTATTTGTTAATTATTAGCCGGGAGATTTATCTTTGTGTGTGTGTTTTTTATTTATTTATATGTTTGTTGTTTTCAAAATGTTTTGTAACAATTATTGAAAATTCGCGCATGTAGCGTCGAAACTAGCAGAGGTTAATGTTATTTTAATAAACCAGTGGCTGATTTCTAAAAGTTTCTTTTATTGTTCATTACTGTGCCATAAAATATCCTTATTATTAATAATAACTTCGTCAGAGAATTGGGCCGGATGATGGAAATTGTATCTTAAATTATTGCTAATTCTGCCTTGATCGGCTGGTATGGCAATACTCCGCTTTGTTAGGGCTAGTTACAACATTAGTAAAGTCAAGACAATTCTCTGAACGTTGAGACAGGCTACATTCTACATAGGTACTTATGTGTACATAAATTTCAATTTATTCAAACTAGGACAATAGGAAAAATAAACACTAGTTAGTTGTACAATTGGTAATAACAGAAATAATTTAAATTTCCGATGTAAACAACATAATAAATTAATTCACCATATTTAATATTTGAGTACATAAATCTAATTTATTTCGAGATTGGCACAAAAAACTTGTGTACCTCACGTCCAGAAACAGTTTTGCGAGTATGTTTTTTTATAAAAAAGTGTAATTTCTGACCCAGGGATATTAATATTTTTTTACAGATGTAGGATAATTTTAAATGATCTCCAAAGAGATAATTATTATTCCGATTACTAAATACTTACTTCCTTTTTCTATGATTTGTCATGAAAATACAATCATGGTTAACCCATTCGTTAGTGTGGTGGGGTATGTCATACCCCAACATTTTTTGTTTTTTAAATCAAAATGCAAGTAACTATGAGTATTGCTATTTGTACCATTTGTTTGATTTATTTGACTAATAATAAAATTTAGAAACATGTTGATCATTTAATTTACAAAATTTGATAATTCCTGATAGTTTTATTGAACTTTTTTTGGGGCATAACATACTAACGAACGGCTAATATGCAAAATATGTATTTTTGTTTCATCAAATTGTACGAAACAGGCTACAAAAGTAATAGCATCGTGTACAAACTTGTGCAAGTACCGTGAAAGCCTCTTGTTTGAGCTGTATACCTGTTGAAAATCTTTTCCTCCACTTTAGCTAATGTTTCCACCTGCTAAATAAACATATTTGGATGATACTTTTCGTGCATATGACCTGCACTAAAGTGAAATTTTTTGTTTGTAATTCTGATAAAATTCATTGAGTGTATTAACCAAAAATCCCATATGAATTGTGATTTAACCATAATGATGTAACATTTAGTACTTAGTATAATTTATTTGTTTCAATGATACGACACTTTTGTGAGTGTGAAACGGTACAAAATATAGAAGAGAGTCGCAGATTAAAATTGTAGATAATATTACTGTACCTACATCTTGGTGAATTTAACAAAATTTATACCCTAATTAAATAATTTACATAGATATGTTTGAAAAACCTTAACCTAATCAGCTCACAAACACACACATACACCTACACACATTATCAAAATGTTTTACCCGTCAATGAACGTCCTCTACCCCCACATATCTACACAATTACGATGCCAACCTAAAACCATGACAAGTCTATACTTACTGAGGTCGTAAATATTATATTTCTGGGCCATTTTGAACTACATAAACCTAGTGTATCAGAACGGCGAAGTAAACAGTATAATTTCCTGTATTGAGTTTAGGTACCTATAGCGTAATTTTTTGTTTAAAACAATGATACATTCAACTTTATGCAAATGTTTTTGGGGATATTATTGAAGTTATCTAATTTTTATAAGCAGTACAGTATCACAACCTTGAAACTTTATCATTATTTTTTTGAATAGTAATAAAAATAGTAATTTTATGCGTTATAGAAAAATATGCTCAGGCAATTCAAAACCTCAATAATAAACACAAAAACCATTTTGCGGTCTGAAATAAGATTCTAAAACGGATGTTTGCTATGGAATTTGTTTGTTTCTTTTTATTATCAAATAGTCTAATAAACAAGTAGTTATTTCCACGATAACATACTGAATCGAGGAATGTTAGATCATCCAATCTATTCCTGCAGCCGATTACAAATGTTATTTTCTCGGTCCTCAAACCGATATGCCTCCGTGATAGCTGTGTGCTAACAATTATGATTTATATTAGCAATATGATACAGACGCAAAAAATTTAGTCTTTGAAATAAGGTGCCTAACTGTTCTGGCAACATGAACACTAAAAGTAGTTTCTTTAGAAGTACAGTTCGTTGTATTAGTTGGATCATGAAATTGAATTGGTGAGAGGCCACTTGAGGTGGATGGTTTTACTTTAAGTGGCAATAATTGTTCAGACTGTTCATGGCTAGGATTAAACTGTAATAATTAATATATATTATTAGAAACGACATATAGTAATAAAATCATCGCATCTATAATCTGTACAGTGTTATTTAATGATATTAATTCGTAAAAATCTAATTTTAAAATTAAATTTTTCATTACTTTAATCTAACTTAAAACAAAATTACGTTCGACTTTACTAAAAGTTGTTCTGTTCTTTAAATAAAAAAATAATCTTCAAATATGTTCTAACTAAATGGCAAAAGGAAAGAAATAATTCTTACAGTAAAGCAATTATATTGTATAGAAAAAAAAGTCGGTACAACTGTTTTTGACAATTTTCTGTAAAACGGAGAACTATCAAAACGATCATCGGCGAAATGTTCAGAATATAGAAAACTTGTTTCTTTGTTTATGCAATCTTTTCTTTAAATTGCATTAAACCACGCTTGAATTAAATCTACATTTTCTGGAAATGTATGTACAAAATTTTTATTAACCATGCATATAAATATAGGTTACCTATACATTTTTGTTATACTCATTACATGAATTTTTTTTCTATTGATAAACGTCATATAGTTGTTTCTGAAGAGTAATTTTGAGTGCCTTCTGTTAGTGTTTAACATGATTAAATCAATAGATATTAATTGTTATATACTATATACTATTTGATGTTAAAGAAATATTTTTGTATCATTATTTGCAATCAGTAATAATTAAAGAAACTATTTTAGATGTTAAAATCGAATTATTATTAATTAAATCTTGACAAAAGTATAGTCGTAGAAAAAATACAGAGTGCATCTCGTGCTGAATTACTTCTTGTTGCACAATATACTGTTACACGCATATCCGCTATCACCCAGAAGGTAAGAGTTAGTATACATTCGACTATCACAATTTGCTTTCAAATGCGAATAATTAAAGATGGTGTTGTCTTGCCATGGACAGACTTTCCCTAGGTCGTTATTATATTCATAAATTTGAAACGCGCTGAACCTAGAGAACCAGCCTTTACAATTTCCAAATAGTTCAGCATTATTCCCTCCTGGCGAATGAATTTTTATGTGGCTCCGATTAACTAAACCTAAAACAAGAGAATCTAGGAATTCTATGAAAAATCAGTTTGTGTTTCTCTAATTTATAGTTCATTAGTAGGCATTTTAATAAACTTATTCGAAATAGAAATTATTTGTGGTGTAGATTTGTTATTTATTAAATCTTGATCATTAACATGATCACTTAATACAGTTGGAAAAATCCAGCGGTATATTATCTTAACGTGATCAATTGAAATAACAAGAATGTTTATGTTGGTAATATGATGCATTATTACTATAACATAAATCACAAGAGTATCTTTTGACAGTCTATTGTACATTTTGAAATCCAGCTTATCATACATTTCATAAGGGATTATTTCTATCTCTGGAAATTATTGGTCGTAGTAATATTTCTAAACCATAAATTTCATCTTCATAAGAATAAAATACTCGTATTATATTTTTAAAAAATACGTCCTCATATATAATAATAATTTTGTTTATTTACATTTTCTTGTTAAATATATCGATACAAAAATATGAACAAAACAGAACATTCCAAATATTGATAAGTGTCAAATATTGCTTCATTAAAAATTTAAGTAAAGAAAAATTAGAGGACACTGCAACATATTACCAATAAAAATATTCCTGTTACTCCGATAACTGTTGATCACGTTAAGACATTACGCCTCTGTAATTTTCCAAGCTGCAAGCTGTGACGTATGAATCTGAGGATCTGAGATTCAAGTCTACCGGCCGGCAAGTGTGATTGTTGTAAAAAGGTTAAAACACCATGGCCTTGAATCACACTCGGATGCTAGAGACCAACCACCTCGACATCTTAAAGTAATCTTGGTTGCCTACGTTTCTCTCTGATGCCGCTATGCTTACATTGTAAACAGAAGCTGTCGCACAGATTGTGGTTCAGATGAATGGTTCCGAAGACAAGTACCCTGGTACTTGAGGCCTTGGCCCGCTTAGGGCTGTCGAGCCATTGATGATGATGATGATGATGATTTTTCCAAACTATATTGATCATATGAATGTACACAATTCTATTGTTCGTCGTATTATACCACGCATAACACAACAAATACTTTCTGTTTCTAATCAGTTTATTAAAATGCCTACTAAAACTAGAAATCAGAGAAACACACTAACTGATTTTTCATGGTATTCGTGGATTTCCTCGTGGGTTCAGTTGATTTTAGCCATATAAAAATCTAATCGCCAGCAAGATATAATGTTGAACTATTTAAAAACAGCAAAAGGTAGTTCTCTATTAATTTTCGGGCAGTTTGTAATTTATGGACATAATGGCGAAATGAGCGACATCTGTCCATAGTAGTACCACAGTATAGTAATTATACTGTGACAGAACCATTTTTAATGATTCACATTTGAAACTAAATTTGGACGGTGGAATGTGCCTATAAAATATTAGATATAATTGTCGCTACTGCGGTACTTCATATCTTTGAAAACAAACAGCATAATATTTGTATCGTTGTGAGATTCTGACATTTCTCAAGACCTGTCATAACAATAATGAGACAAGGTCCATCAGTAGATAAGATACTTCAAGTTCCATCTCGTTTAACTTTAAGTTTGTATTGGTTAATAAAAATTAAAGCAGTTATTGGTGCAATCGGACCATTGATGTATTGGTTAAATAAGAAATTTATATTTTTTAGGTACAAGAAAACAAATTTGAGTTTTTTATAGTCTTTTTTATAACAAAATTCCTATGTTTCGCCGTATGTCGTGTCGTATGACTTCGTACGTTGCTCATATGAGTTCTGAAAGTTTCTTTAAGTTATTATATATTAAAAATATAAGAAAGTCCGATGATTTACTCAAACTAATTAAAAATGTTATGATCTAGCTCGTGGTCTCGCTGTTGCAGAATCGCTGGCCTTTCAGTTGCCTGATGAGCCGCGCATATACCCGCAGCGCAGCGACGTGACGGTGGGCGCGCACTCGGACCTGACGCTGGGCTGCCGCGGCGTAGAGCCCATGAACTGGACTTTCCGCGACGATGTCAACGATATGGTGAGTCCCATTCTACGACTGCGTGTGTGTGTGTGTGTGTTTTTTTTTTATAAACCTTTTATGTCTGTCTTAAAGGTGTACATGGAGATTAACATGGGAAATCAGTTTTTTGCGTGCTGTTGCTCGGTGTTCTATTATATAAGTTATAGGACGGAATTTGTCGGCCTCGACTGAACTTTCTTTGCCAGGTTTTGTAATTGGAACTATTGTACCTACTTTCCATTGCTTTGGGAAATATGCTCTGTCTAAAACCGGACTATAAATTTCTGTGAAGAAGAGCGGGAATGTTATAAATATTCTAAATAATATGTCGCTTGAAATTCCGTCATTTCCATGTGCTTTTTTCGGGTTCATATCTAGTAAAAAATTTCTATTTCTTCTTGCCTAAAATGTTCGTCCTGCTCTGAATTTATGACTTCTCTGACTTCATTTCTTACTTTTAAGTGATAGTCATTTTCTTCTTCAATATTGTCTGTTGGTATGAATTCTTCTAACATTCGATTTAATGAATTTTCAGTATCTCTTGTATATTCACCTTCTGAATTTTTTATTGTAGTTAACACAAAATTCCGCATTGTCTTACCTGCAGCCATTTTATAAACGAGATTACAAGGATTGCTTACGCTTGGCAGATAACAATATTCTTTCCTTTATTCAAAATTTTCACTTTCAATTTTCTGAACATAGAGAGATTTTTCTTTCCAAATACAGAATGTCCCATAACTTCAGGTACACATTAGAAGGGCATATAGTTCTTAATGTCCTGATTACAGAACAAAAATAATTTTTTAAAAAATTCCTATAATTAAGGGTAGTTCACTTAAGAAGAACATTTTTTGTACCCCTGGATACTATAATATAAAACTGTTATAAGAAACACAATTTATGTGGCCGACTACTAAAAATGAAATGATTGTATTATGCAAACATTTCTTATTAATTAGATATAATACAACGTAATATTTAATATTAAAACTACCTATTCAACCAGTGTCCTAAAACTGCTTCCTTCAAAAACCTCAAAAACTAATTTTTGAATTTTTGACAAAATTCTTTTTGTTCCGTAATGAGGACATTAAGAATTATATGCCCTTATAATATGTACCTGAAGTTAAGGGACACCCTGTATATGATTTTTCTTTCTTGCCTAAGTTGCACATTATTTTTCGTTATTTGGTATCTTCTTCGGAGAGCATTAACATGTTTGCGGAGCAAAGTTAAATCGTCAGTCCACCATGGGACGCTTTTACCTTTATTATCGAATTTTCTAGTTTTCAAGAAGTGGAAAATTTTCTTACATGCAATATTTCATGCCTAAAGTATTTTGACATGAATAATTCAAGGTTGGTTTCCTCTTTTATTACTTTTGTAAGTTCAATGTCTTCTAGCTCTAGGTTGCTTTTTTCTTTAATAAAAAGTTATTTTAAGCTCTTCTGTAATTTGTTAGTCAAAATTCTATTCATTTGGGTTTATTATGAATGTTACCTTTATGTTCATGTACCAAATTGATTGAATAAATTCTATAATTATGATCAGAGCAGCTTTCCTCATCTTCTATTTTCCATTCTTTCTCTGCATTCTCCAAGGTATGACTTGCTAATGTCAAATCAATATTACTTTTTCCACGCCTGTTATCATTTAAAATTTGTATATCTTGCGTGATTATAAAATCTGTCATTTCGCGTTCCCTTGCATTTGTTTGTAGATCATGCCACAGTGAAGATCTTGCATTGCTGTCTGTTGCTAGTAACAGAGAATTTTGTTTAGTAAACTGATTTATTTTTTGCTCTTTTTAAAATTTATTTCTATATCTTCTTTAATATCGAAATAAGCGGTAACAATCATTGAAATATAGGAATTCTGGAACGCTCACTTTTATGTTTTTGTGTAAGAGAAAAACGAGCCTGAAACAGATAGATACCGTGGGTTACCCGTCTTCGTCTAACACTTGTTTGTAGAACGGTTGCCATGCGCATTCTCACCAAAACCGCATGTCGTACAGTCTTGTCCAAGAGTGAATCTTTTCATCTAGTTTTATTGTGTACACATCGAGTAAACGTGTAAATATAATAAAAATAAAAAACATGGTAATAGATTGTTGCGTGAGTATTGAAAATCATACTGGTTCCCAAACAATCCTTTGTCATTTTTCAGGTTAGTTGTTTATTATAAATGAATTGGAAATTGAAATGGGTAAGTAGTGAATATTAATTGAAATGAAATAAAATTATAAAATTTTATCCAGAATGCATGCATTATAGATATTTGTATATTTATTTAATTAAATTATTTAAATCCTATTATGAAATATTACACCTTAGTATAACTTAACCTCAAAATGTTTATCAAAAGAAGAAATACAATATAAATATATAATTTTAGCTTTCCTCGGAACGATAATTCACAAAAGTGGCTTGAAATTGTACCATCAAAAAGCAAAAATAGGAAATATTCTCGCATCTGTAGTCTATTTCAATACACAGAATCACGACGTTATTTAAAAAATCAGCGATACCAAATAAATTTGGTAATAGTGATGTACAGGTAATTATTAAATATAAGTATAGTGATTGACAGCCTCGTCTATGCAGTTATATGATTGCAGACATACTGAGATGTTCAAAACAATGCAACAAACACAATACAAGGAATAAACCAATTGCAAGTACGGGTGTATCGAGGGTTCAAATAACTTGCTTAATGGACTGTACGACAAAGACAGGTTTTCCACGCATTACCTGTCTCTCTCGGCTCGCATTTCAAAGTTAGTGAGCGTTCCAGAATTCCTATATTTCAGTGGTAACAATATATAGTTGAAGACCTTTATACGTTATTTCTACTGTAATCATATCTTCATTTGAAAATTGGTTCATTAGCAAAATATTCAAGAGTTTGTTTCTTGCTATAATTGTCGTCCTATTGTGGCCATTGCCATGCAAAAATATTCTTAAATGTAGTAGTATGCCCCTAATTTGATTATCAGTCATATACTGTTCATCAATTAGACCTAAATCAATGTCATTGTGTCCCATGAAGTGTAGCATATATTGAATCGCTGCTCTGGAATGTTCTACACTAATTTGCAGAACTCTAATAACATTATCAAAGCTGTTCCTACGTATACTTGTAGTTTAAAAAATTTTCTTTGTTGCTGAATTTGTACAGCTGTCAGTAGTTCGTGTTATGAATTTTCTTCTTCAGTTCATTTTGATAGTTGGCTGATCTAATTATTTCATTTAAAAGTATAGTATTAGTATCCTCATTTCATTATTTACCTCGTTTAGCTTCATGATTTAATTACCATTCATTATTCATATTGTGGTTTTTTGTTGATTCACTCATTCGCCTTTGTTCTCAGCTGCCAGTGACAGGTGTCACGTGACAATCTACCGTGTATTCGTCCATCGTCAGCGCCATCTATTTCGTTCCGGTAGGCCACCTGGTTTACATTTTTTTTTAGAGGCAAGCCTACTGGGAGGGCGCGTGAACTTTATTCGCGACGCTGAATTAATTCGTTTTTGAGATGTGTGAATTTACTTGATTTTTTCTGATTATTAAAAAAACCGTTACTTATAGCTTTGAGTCACATTGATAAGTGGTGAGTATTTGTGATTTTAAAATTCACACTTATTAGAATATTGTGTTTATTCTACGGCTAGTCCGGATTCAGCGGTGACGTGTTATTAAAAACAATTTTTTTTTAGCCGCATACCATTAGAGGTAAGAGAAAAGTCCAGTAATTCTCTTGGTACTTATTTATTGCTTCTCGAGTTGTTGGACGTTGTCCGAGTTTTGTTCAACTCTATTTGTGTTCCATATTTTGCCCTTATTTCAATATAGTTTACTTACTTATCATTGCCGTACGCGCTGATTATTAGATACCTACCGTTACCTGCCCGCGTCCACCGTTATCCTGCAAAGTTGTCGGTCCCTTACGGCTGTTGACGCCTTTTGGCCGATTGGCGCCCCCACCGAGTTTCAGAATATTCTACACCGCGTTCGCACCTCGTCGAGCCACGCCTTTTCTACCTGAGCGAATCCGAGACTTAACCCAGGATAAAAGCTACGGCCATCCAGGACCGAATCGGGCTGATTTGCTTGTCACCATCAAATAACAATATATTAAAAATGGAATATTTTGGTCAGTGATACGGAAGTACTCTCAGCAATTTGGTCCTCTACATATTTTTCATTTAAATTTCGAGTTTATCGGGTTCGAATTTTGTAGACTCTGGGTTTGTATGTTAAAAATGCGAGCGATGAAGCGAGCTTACCTACTGGTAATTTGCTTTTGACAGTTGTGAGTATTCAAATTTTCGAACTTATTCGAACGAATGTCCAAATAAAAAAAAAATGAAAACTGTTGAAATAAAAAAAGAAATTAGTGGAAAAATAACTGTAGAAAAAAGTTGTCAGTGATAAAAAATCGTAGGAAAAAGTAGACAATGGATAAAAAACTACAAACAAAAATCCATTGAATAAAAATAATGAAAAAATTGTCGTATAATCATGCACTTTTGCTAATTTTAATCTAATATTTGATTCAAATAAAATACAGTTTTAATATAAAAATTAAATACGAGTATTTTGATTTTGATTGTCGTTATTGTTATAGTTTTGGCTCAATCTATTTTGATATAAAAATTATATTTTGTAGGTTCTTTGAAGAATTTTTAAAAACTATTTTATTTTGAGTAACATGAATTAATTTTGTTTATTCGTTTATGTCAAAAATACAGATTTAATTTAATAATAATTATGTTTAAATATTTACTACTTTACAATATGAGAGTTTTCTACTGAATGACTACAAAAATTTTTCTTAACGTCTGCGTTGATAGGAGACACCTAGGTGTCAGGTTCGATGCTAGGAACACAACTTTTACAGGATGGGCTGTTGTAACTTAAATATTTAGTGGAGTCTTATTCAGATTTATAATATAAGTCCTGGGGTTGAAAGTTCCGAAATATCGCTATTTCTTTTTTATTATAGTCATTAAAATTCTTTCGAGGTTGATATAAAATTGAAGATTTCTGAAGAGGGAATTTATATTTAACTTTAAAAATCATAATTTCACTTCATGGAATATATTATTTGATTAATTAATTAAGCATTGTTCTTGTTCTTAACAGGGTTACCTGTGCTTGATAGATTCCAATGCTTGAATCCATTCTCAAATTTATTCAATACTTCTCGTGCACTTAAAATTATTTCACATTTACAGTATTACGACTCTGCGAGAGTACATATTAACTCGACAGTGAATAAGAAGGAGGTCACATTTAAGCACGAGTCGATTTTGACTGTGTACAATGTGTCACATCATAACATTGGCTTCTACTACTGCCACGCAGAAGCGGCTGACTACAGCACTGCCAGGAGATCCAGGGGAATATATGTCTTCGTCCACGGTATGTATGGCATTTATATATTTTCTATTGTCTATTCCATACACAATGTTTCTGGATTATCGATGGGTGGATGGGTGTGTGTCCGTATATTCAATAACTCATCGACGAGAGTAACGAAAACCGGAAATAAAAGTTTAATTTATTTCGAAAAACATTTCAAATGAAAGATGTTAGTAATAATATTACATGTATCAAATGTAATTAATAAACAATGCAATTCAAATTTCTATGTTAGATTTTCAACCCCTCCACAAACCAGTATGAATTTATTAAAATAAGATAAATTTAAATAAATATTCATGCCATTTACTAAATTCGAGTGTGGCACTTTACTTTTGCCGATCTAGGTACGTGATATAGCCAACCGGGAGCCACTAAAATGTACTAAAAAATCATTTGTGTACAACTAAGAAAATAAATCTATTGTAAAATACCAGTTTTTTTTTTTTTCATGTAGGAGTAACTTTGAACAAGAATGCAAACAATGAATCAGACGATTATAATTTCCAGGTGACATATGACATATTTATTCAATATGTTTTTTCTCATGACATACTTGTATAATATACAAGCTATAATAGCCAAACGAGCTACCTCATATAACTTATATGTTATTAAAGTACAGTCAAATACTATAAGATAATCTTGAAGAGGACCAAGGGGAGCATACAACTATTGAAAAAATATTTCGAAACTAGTCATTCTGAACCTACAAAGCTATATTTATTTAAATAAGACGATATGTATTTTTTAGCACATTAGATCGACCTTTTTTTTAATTCAACCTTGCAATCATTTTATATCTTTACGAAATAAAAATTTTGCGAGAAATTTAATTTAAATTTAAATTAATGTAATATTTAAAATTATTTTCAGTAGCCCATGAAAAACTATTTAAGCTCAAATCAAAACAAAACCTAAATATATATTAATAATTGAAGGAGGAATAAGGGAAAACAACTGCAGAAATAGTTCTTTTCGTCACGTTTTTTGACAGAATTTTTTGAAAATAAAGTCAGAAATAGTAACTAGTTAAGAAAAACAAATATTTCAACAATCATTTGACCATTAATAATAATAATCTTTATATATTTAGCAGAAGCTAATATAATACAAAGAAGGATAATAAATAAATACAGAAATACAATGCTTAGTTTAAATAAAAATGTGGTGAAAAAAAATAACAAAACGAGTTAGTGTACATTAGCCATCAAAATAATTACTTATAAGTTATAAAATCTAAAGAAGGCAAAAATTCCTAGGAAACAAGGAGGAAAGAAATAAAAGAAAAAAATTAAATCTTTTGAAATGTCGATAGGAGTTAATTCAATTCGAAATGTAAAAAAAAAAAAAACGGTGAAATAGTAGTGAAATGCCAAAGAAAGACGACTTTAAATTACTTTAAATAAAGTATACACAAAGTTAACAATTAGAATATGGAAAATAAAGATATATTAAGATACTTGATAGCCCAAAATGAACACATTACAACTACATCAGTTATAAGTATTAAGCATAAGTGGCAAAGGGATAAATATTTCTCGATTATTGTTGAAGTAGATGTTGAAATGTTTGGTAATATAATCAAAGAAAGGAGAGTTAACATTGGTTGGGACAGAAGTTATGTTTATGATGAAATTAATGTACTCAGATGCTACAAATGTTTAGGTCAAGTAAGGTGTAGTAAATATGGACTGAACCACAAATATAGTATATGTAATTCATCAGTCGAGGCATGTGTTAACTGTATGAAAGCCAATAAGGATCGAAATTTACGTTTAAAAACTGATCACAATGCATTAGACAAACTGCGCAAGCTTCTTAAAAATTGTGGACTTTCAGAAGAATATAACGAAATATGCGTAGCAACTACAGTCTATAGATATAAAAACAAACATTTATTGCTTAAATGCGCAAAGTTTCCTGGCACATAAATCAGAAATAGACTATTTTTGGTGTAATAAAAACCCTATTGTTTTTTGTTTAACAGAAACTCATATTACTAATGACATAAAGGATACGGAACTATTTGTACCGAATTATTATTTAGTGTGATGTGATTCTCATTCGCGTCACACCGGTGGAGTATTAATGTTTGTGGAGTCCGATATTAATTTTAAAGTTCGTTATATAATATGTGAAATAAACAATTGGTGGTTTATATCAATAACTTTTCATCATAATAACAGTTGCTTCTTACTAGTGACTATTTACCGTTCTCTTAGTAGCAGTACAGCAAATTTTATACAATTTTTGGAAAATTGGTTTTAAACCACCAACATAATTAATGAAACTGTTCTAATTGCTGATTATTTTAATATTGACTGGTTAGATTTTGGCAACTAATATAGCAAGAAACTAAAAGATAAACTGGTAGAGTTATGATACAAACAGTTAGTAAATAAAGCGACGAGGCAGACGAACACTTCAAATACACTAATTGACTATATGATTTCCTATGACTTTAGTATAATGTGTAATGTGTGAAGTTCTCGATACTCCTAAAATAATAATAATAATAAATCTTTATAAACAGCTCTACGGCCACGACATTATACAAAAAAATCAACAATATTTTAATATAAAGAACAGACAATTTCAAAGAATTACATAGCTAAATTGTATGCAAATAATTCTTAACTTTTTTCTTAAAACTAAAAAAAAATTTTATTTTTCTTAAATCATCTGGCAATGAATTATATAGTATCAGCCCTTTATCAAAAACATACATTTTTGTACATGTGTTTTTACAAAGTGGTACACTAAAATCTTCTTTTATTCGGGTATTGTAAGAATGAATGCCTTTATTTTTCACTAGTTTAGATTTTAAATAACCAGGGCTTTGATTGTTCATTATCTTATAAATAAATACTATGACTCTAAACTGTAACAATTTCTTTACATTTAACCATTCTAAACTTTTCAACATTGTATTAATACTGGTATATCTGTTACACGTCAATATATATATATATATATATATCCATATATAGATTCGTAGCACAATAATTAAAATGAGGCAAAATGATTGTGTTATAAACAAGAATTCTAGTTTTGATAGATAAATTATATCTGTAAGATACTCTATTGAAAAATCAAATTTTTTTGGCTATTTTTTTAAAACATAATCGAAATGCTTCTTAAAATTTAATTCTCTATCTATTACTACTCCCAAATACTTAAACATAGTAACTATTTCAATCTTATAGTTATCAATTTGCACAAAATTAGTTTCATTATCATTTAACATTTTTTCATATTCACCTTTTTTACACAACATCATATGCTTACATTTATCAATATTTAATTTAAGTTTATTAATACTAAAGTACTCACTCAATTTATTCAAATCATTATTTAATAGACATGTAACTTCAAATCCAGGTATTAACAGTAGCATATATGATATCGTCATCAAAAAGTTTAATATCACAATTATTTATTATATTAGAAACATCATTTAAGTATAGTATGAAATGTAATGGCCCAATTACACTTCCCTGCGGAACTCCCAGATTGTTTGTAAGGCACTTACTCAAATCATTTATCCACTTAACTTGTTGAGTTCTATCTGTTAAATAATTTTTAAACCACTCTAAAATAGTCCCTCTTACACCATACGCATGAAACTTTGTTTGATTGATCTGTCTATAGTTTAAAACGCCCTTTTTAAGTCTAAAAATACCACACCTTCAAATTGTTCCCGATCCAGTTTAGTTTTCCACTCACTAATTACCAATTGTAAAGCAGTTTCGCAGGAATGAACGCTGACTGGCAATCGGTTAGAATGTTAATTTTAATAACATGCAGCATAAGTTGTTCCTGTACTATATTTTCTAATATTTGTTCACATACCGGAAGCTTGTTGATTGGTCGAAATTCATTACCTTTTTTTTTGTTTTGTTCACTTTTGGAACTGGTATAATAATGGATTTTTTTTTTTTGGTTTTTAGGAATAATTCCTTTTTCTAACGACAAATTAATCCAGTTGAGTAGCGGGTAACCTATTTTATGGAAAAGATCTTTCAATAATTTTGCATTAATATCATCAGTGCTAGATTTATTTGATAGGGAAAGTACTTGTTTACTCAATTCTTCAATACTTGTTAGTTTGAAGTTTTCAAATGGTGAATTAAGAAATTTTTCCTCAATATTACTCATATATTCAAGTTTTGGATTAGTTTCATTAATTTCTTGGATGCTCTGAATAAAATAATTATTAAATTCATTAGCAATTTCCACCGTTCCTTTTAAAATCCTTTAATCAAATTCTATTTCTTGTTCGTCTACTACATTTTTACTGCCCAATATGTTTTTTAGTGTTTTCCACATCATTACTGGATTTGATTTACAGCTATAAATTTTATTTTCAAAATAATCCTTTTTGGCTTGAGGAACCGTGCATTTATATTTATTTCTACTTGTTTTGTATTTCTCCCAATCTTCTTGTGTTTTTGTGAATAAATATTTTTTATAGTTATTATATCTTATTTCCCTACTTTTTTTCAAATCAGTGTTAAGCCATGACTCATAATTATTCTCATAAAATATTTTTTCTGTTTTCGAATCGTTTACGGCATGTTTTATATTTCGGGAAAATTGATCAAAAGCATTGTTTAAACATGAAATTTTGTAGCATGAGTCGCTTGTTATAAGTTTACTTGTAGCCTTATTCAAATCAAGATTAGATTTTTTTCAATTGTTTCTTTAATACTTATATTAATAGTATAAAGTAAACAATCAACTTTAATTATATCATGATCACTTATTTTCGGTAAATTTAGTACTTCGTAATTTAAATTAAATATATTAGTAATAATTGAATCTATTATTGTTTTAGACATATTCGTAATTCTAGTAAAGTCATTGACAACTTGTTTTAAACCAGCAAATGAAATTATTTCCTTCAGTTTATTAGTGTAGCAGTTACTCTCATCGTTAAAATTAATATTAATATCGCCCATAATTATAACATCACTACTAGCTTCAATGAGATCTTCAACAAGATTTTGTAAAAAAGCAACAAATTTAGATTTCTCTCTGTTAGGAGAATGGTATATTGACTCTACTAAAATATTCCGATTCTCTAATTAAACTTCAAGAACAATACACCAATAATTTAACAATTTTGCTTGTTTTAGTGTTAATTTGTAGTTTATAAACAAGGACTCCTCCTGTATATCTACTTGTGGAATCTACTCTTTCCATTTTATAATTAGGTATTTCTATTTCCTTATCAATAATATCTTCTGTTGGATGTGTTTCCGTTATGCATATAAGTATTGGTTTTTCTTGCTTAATAAAATTTTTAATTTTATCTATGTTGGCATATACGCTTTAGGCATTTATATAGAAGAATTTTCATAACTCTTGTACATTCCTTGGTTGCTATAATTGGTACTCAATTCTTTTTTTGACGATATCAAAAATCCTTTTATAACTTGAACAATTTCTATCTGTTGCTTTATGTTCTGAGTTCAATTTTAAATTGTATTTCTCAATAGCAATCGCACAGTTAATGCATTCGACTTTGTCAGAGTTATATTTCGAGAACAAATGATTCCCTGCACATTTTGAATATGCTATTTTAGAATTACATGAATCGCCTTTATGATTAAATCCCCAGCATTTAAAACGTCTTTTTATATAAACATGTTCATATACTTTTCATCTCGACCATCCCAATTTTACACCTCCTTCACTTACAATAGTTTTATGTGTTATTTTATAAACTTCTATTATTAAATCATAACAATTTTTCCTCTTTTGTTCAAATTTAGTAATAAGTTTCATATGGTAATTTTCCTGTTTAGTTAATGTGTTTTGTTTACATACAGGATGTAACATAAATAAGTACATTAAATTTAACCAGTGATAGAACTCGTCGAGAACAACAATTTTTCTTAATAACTTTTTTTTCTAAATACCAATTTTTTTAGTATTTTTACCACCCCATAAATTGACGAATCGTTCAGTTATATTCATAATTTGGTCTAGTAGCAGTATCCATGGCAATAGTAATGAAATTATTGATGTTGACAAATGTCACTTATCAGCTTTTCAAATAAATTTTGACAATATCAAATAAATCAACTAATAAATTATTATTATGAAAGTAATAATATGTAAAAGTGCCTGATTTTCCGAACAGCGAGTTCAGAAACATTCTGTTGAAGTTCAAGGTAACGCTGCTACATCCTGTCAAATTTATTTGGAGCGTTTTCCAAATCATCTTACGAATATTCGCACTGTTACATATGTTGTTCAGCTTATTCGAGATGCATGACTCTTTTAAGTCAGTTCAAGATCGGTGTAAAATACGATCTGATCTCAGCAAATATTGAACAGAATAATTTGAACTGTGTCTAGGGTTAGCCAGAGTCTAGTAAGTACTCAAAGAATAACACTACAGCACACATATGAAAAACATTAATTAATAGTACATTAAAAGAGCAAAAATCACGTTCTTATTCATACAAAAAGTCCAGTGTTTCATACCAGAAGATTAACCTTGTGCAGACGTCAATTTTTGCGAATGGATACTGACGTCTCGATTTAGTTGGTAATAAATTAACAGTAATTAATGTTGTTACTTGCGTAATTTCGAGTGGTATTCTTATTGGAATTTGTTCATCATCTTCAATATCGTTTGAATACATTTTTATTGCAAAAATACAAAATTCAGGTAAACTTTCACGACTCAAAAACAGACATAATGCGCAGTAACGCAGTATCTGCACTAACGCCATCTATGCAGTCATATGTTTTCCATTTGCGGGACATCTAAATTCTAATAAATTTTCAAAGAATTATAACTTGAAAACTAGATGTTTAAAAAAAAGTTATTAAAAAATATTGTTCCTCTCTACGAGTACTATAGCTGATTAAATTTAATGTACCTATTTATGTTATACCCTGTATATTTTCAATTATTATTTAATCACTTTCATCTTCAAGCAAATAGATTCCATTTAGTTTAATCATTGGTTTACTCTGGCTAGGTATTTCTACTTGATATTTTGTTCCAATTTTTTCTATTAGAGCTGATTTTAGTTTATCTCGATCTTCTTTTGTATCACAGCCAATAACTATTCCACCTTTTGAGACCTGTTTAACTTTCAACACCCCAACTACAATATCTTCTGGCGCAACATTTTCTTTAATATCTTTTTTTGTTTTATTAGATGCTTGCTTTTTTACCGGTTTCACGATTAATACCGACTCAGTATTTTTCCTACTAAAATGTTCTTGTTTAATATTTTGTAAACTAATTACCTTTTTAAAAGTATTAATTGCAATGTTTACCGCATTTTAATCAGTTCATTCAACTCATTTTTATTTACAACAATATTATCAATATATTTGTCACACAACCATTTTAAAGATTTGCAATTATTTAAAACTTCATAGTGTTTTTTGATTGTCCGCTACATTTAATGTGAAACCAGCCTTGACACTGACCTTCACAACCTACAACATCCTCACCGTTAAAATCTATTTCACAGTTTTTACACTTCTCATGTCTTTGCCGTTTTCCATTATAAAATGGGCACACTGTTTTACAGTCACTGGAATCGACAATTAAAGTAATTAATAACTATCATAGCACTACTACTTTGATCACTTTTGACTTAACTGACAGCTACAATTTTTTAACAATTTATTTTGATAAGGTCAACCATACGGGGTGAAGATAGCTCAACATGAACATGACTTTTTTGAAACAATATATTATTATTATTATAAATAAAACATACAATGTTTTATACCTACATTTGTAGATAAAAGTCCAAAGTTTTGTAATAAATAATAAAAAGCTAATTTTGTTTACAAATTATACATGAATATAATTTTCAAATTACTAAAATATTTGCCACACATTCATTTGAACGATTACATTAATGCAAATAATTTGTATATTTATAAATATGATCGTCTATAACATACAAAGATTATTTTTCAATTCAATTTACAGTTTTTGAGAAACAAATAAAAATATAACAAAAAGTGTGTTTTTTAGTATATTTTTATTTGTTTCTCATAAACTGTAAATTCAAATTGAAAATAAACTTAGTATTATATAGATGATCATATTTACGAATTATTTTCATTACTGTAGTCGTTCATGGGAATGAGAATACAGTATCAAAATTCTGAATTTTTGACCAACTAGACTACAACGAATATTTTTTTATAGTTTAATGTTTTAGCTATCCTTATAATCCACTTATATAAATACTAGAATGTTCATAGACCATACTGTAATAATTGTTTTGTTTTTCGATAAGAATAATTGTAAGAAATAATTTATTCAAATTTGAATTTCCAAACCAAAATTCATGGGAGTGAACGAACCCAGCCTGTGAAATGTACTTCATCTGACATTGCAATGTACAAGTCACTGAAAAAATTCATGAAATTTTGACGGATGGATGTTGTTGGATCATAAAGAATATAAAATAAATAAAGAATACAGAAACTGCTGTTTTTTTAAATAAAGGAATCGTTCTTCGACGCGTATGTTTGACCTTAAAAACTCCAGAACGCCTGTACTTGGTCACAACAACCACCACTGTCTCAAACACACAACACTGAATGCGAGAACTGCAATCTGTTTTTAATTTTACATTTTCACTAAGAAACAGTAAAAATATAAGAGCCAAAACAAATATAAGAGCCAAAATAAATATAAGAGCCAAAACAACCACAATATAATTTCAATTAATCTATTACAATCTGTAGATATAAAAAATAATTCTGTGTATGTCATTTAAAAAATGGACATTAACTTATTGACGAATTTCTTGATCACATGTGATTGGCATTATAATATTACAGATGTATATAAATATTACGATAATTTCTACAACAATAATTTCAAAAGTATAAATAATAGCTCAGAATTAATTGATAGAACAGTAAAGAGTAATAAAATTTGGTTAGTGATATGTGATTGTAATTTTGTTTCAATTCCATGGCTATCACTACAAATGAGCAATATTTATAAAACTTTAAAGTCGATTTTACGGATTACAAGACGTGTAAAATTAAATCTGATTAGTGATTTAGATGCAGAATTAAATTCTCTACAATTTTTATTTGAACCATTTTCGTCTAAAACCATTTGGGAACTTTTGTGCACGGAAAAACTTATTTCCCATGTTAAACGCCTGTAGCCCGCTTTTTGATTTACACCCTGTATATATACATCCATAGATATTTGTGGCTTCCGACAAGATTCCAGACGTGTAGCATCCACCACTAGGAGTTCATATATATTAATTTTTGTTCGTGTATATTGTATTTTTAATTAATTGTATTATGTTTATCGGTTCAAAACCTAGCATTTTTAAATCACATATTTTTTACTTTTCGTTGGATGTGGCATCCACCGATTTTGTTGTTTATGCGGCTTCCGCTGTATTGATATATACGGCTATCTTAATTCCGCAATATACAATAATTTACACTTAGCGCTGGATATGGATTCCAACAGTGTTGCCAGTGTGAAACACATCGCAGAAAGTCCGTTTATGGGACCGAAAGTATTTCCTTTCAATTTAAAAATTTTTATTTGAATTGAAATCAGTATAAGTAAAACAAAAGATATGATTTTATTTTAAGAAAATACTTTAATTTTAAAAGACAGTTTTTCAATTAACTCCTAAACAATTAAAAATTGGTAAAAACGTTTAATATAGTAGTGTACGTGAATATTATTTTTTTTTTCTTACTGTGTACGTCTAATAATTACCATTACTTTTAAATTATCTTGTAGATTATGTTTTGTCTCTAGTTTATTTAATAAAATAAACTGGTAAAATTATTTTTAAAGTGCAATTTTATGGAAACAATTATTTTATTTTATTTTCTAAGTAAATGGAAACAGTAATTATATTATTGGAAAATAAAAGAAAATATTCCTACTGCAATGAAATATTACTTACATTCTAAAAATCTTAGGTTAGTTTTATAACTCGAAAGCGTGTCATAAAAAATTATTTACGATACT
Organism: Poecilus cupreus; assembly: GCA_963942605.1. NCBI lineage: Eukaryota > Metazoa > Arthropoda > Insecta > Coleoptera > Carabidae > Poecilus > Poecilus cupreus. The sequence goes on from OZ012728.1 coordinate 8,881,935, forward strand.
GAATAGATAGGTATTTAATAGCGTCAAACTTTTCTACATTAAAATGGTGACAGACCGAAATCATTTTTCCGCCATGTTCTACCTATGTATGAAAGTTAAAAAAAATAGTTACTTTTAACAGATTTAGAATTTCTTCCAATTGCTGAAATGTCAGTGATGGCAGGCTGAATCTCAGCACACTGAAGAGTAAAAAGATTTGAAATGGTAAATTTCAAACTAATTTCCAACATTAAATAGCCAGTTAAATAAAATTAGCAACTAAATTTAGGTGATTGATTTCTGTATTATAAACTTAATATAATCTAGGTATTAAATCTAGAATCTAAACTAACTGAATAACATCGTGCTATTAAATTGTAGTTAACTGATTTGCCTGACAGTGTTGTTATTAGCAATCATCAATATACGAGCCCGGGATCATATCATTTGGCCCAGTTGAAATCATACAAAAAATGTTTAATTACCTCATATTTATACCTTAAATCTAAATCATTTTTACCTCCCGCTAGAGATGGGCAAATTACTGAAAAAATGTAATTAATTAGTTTTTTTATGTTTACTGTCTCAATATTTATTAAATTACAATCGTCAAATTATATTACTGTACCATCAAAATGTAATTAATTTATTAGCTCAATTATTTATTAGAATTTTATACTAAAAAAAAGTAAAATAAAAATCAAAAGCATAATGAAGGAACATAGAATTATTATTAAAATATATATAAAAAAAAATTAGAAATCTGAAACCAAAACAAAACGTTCTGCCTAATATTGTGGATTATAGTTATTCACACTAGTGTTTTAAAATTAGTAATTTCTCAAAGAGAGAATCTCATTTTAAATAACGCCGACGAATGAAAATTCGGTTAATATTTGGAAAATTACTAAGAACCGACAAATTTTGATGTGTTGAAATTGAAACGGAATATCCGATTTCATCACATATTTATAAAAATTTCATAGAATTAGTCATATTGTTTATGAAAAAAAAAACAAAGTTATTGTAATTACAATGAAATAGTGCTAGAATTACAAATTACTTGCACAAATAATATAATTAATTACTAAACTTTCCATAAAAGATATAATGTAATTGAAAACTTAAATTACCAATTATATTTCTGAAAAATGTAATTAATTACGTAATTTAATTACTTGTAATTAATTACTGCCCATCTCTGCCTCCCGCACATAATTATATGTAAAGGAGGTATATTTATGTTACGAATTGATTAGATTTTTCGAACAATTTATCAACAGTAATTGGTAGATTATTTGAAGGCATATCAGGGTTTTTAGTGGCAAACCTCAGGGCAAACCTCAGTAAATAAATGAAATGAGTAAATTTAATTGGAATCAAAAGAATGCGGCATATTACCTTTCCTACAATATTTATTTGAAACTCTTCTTTATATTTTGTTTTCATCAGTTTCAAAAGCTGTTCGTGGGCCAAATTAATTATTAATATTAGCGATTTTTGTTAATTTGGTATTTGTTTTTTATTATTTACATTTTAAGCGGTCTCAACTGCTGAGGTTATATTCCGCCTCGGTACCTCGTTTTTGGGTAATGTGACAACGGCACGCGGTATTCGCTGGTATGAGTTTTCGCAAAGCGGTAACCCATCCAACAATTGACCGCGGACAGTGCTGCTTAACTTGCGTTATCGAGTGAAGCGGATTCCTCGTTACCTACCATGGCTGTTGTTAAAATTAGTTTCAGTTGTTATTTTTCCTTAAAATTTTTTTAAGCATAAGAGAATTTAAGATACAAAGAAATTCAGTACAACCATTTTCCCTTCATATGATTAGAACATTTTTTTTTTAAATTATTCTAAAATATTAATTAGGCCAAATGATATGATTCTGGGATCGTACACTCAAGTGCAATGAAAACATAACATTTACGGTTTTACAATTTTTCTAGTTTTAGTACATTTAAAAAACTTTTGATGTTTTACCATAAAAAGACTTATAGAACTTAGGGGCAGAAGAAAACTACATGTGATATTTGACAGTTTATTAAATGAACAAAAATAACAAAAATGAAATTTAAAGATAATCATGATTTTCTGGAGATGATATGAAAGTAATAATCATGAATTATATATGGGCTTGAGGAGGTAATACGAAGTATTGAATCCTATTCGAGAGAAATTTTACTAAATATTCTTATCCTTAAATTTCATTTTTTGTTGATTTGTTCATTTAGTGAATTGATAAATATCACATGTTGTTTTCTCAGCCCCGTAAAGGCGGCGTCAGACGATAAAAGTAGCTACTATAAAAGTAACTCATTTTCTGTTGATTTCTCAGCCCCGTAAGTCTTAACTGTCCAAATCAAAAGTTTTGTTAAATGTACTAAAACGAGCTTATCAACAAAAACGTTTAAAAAGTAAGTGTAGCCTTTTCATGGCACTTCACCTGGATGTTTTATACGTCAATATTAATTAAAACTGATTTGTTTCGTAATTCTGTTCCAGACTGAAAATGTCTATTATTTTGCTCAGTTACTTATTTCTATCTTATTCTTTTTCTAAGTTGAATACAGCACTTAAAATAAATTTGCTTTAAATATAAATAAATTGCAGGTTAAATCAAATAAATTTACTTTCGAAAATGCTCCAACAACTTCCACTTTTAATTCAAAAACAGTGCTACTTTCGGGAGATATATATATTTTTTAATATAAAAAAGACAATATTATTACAATAATTTTTATGGGTTAAAATTTTCATTTGGCGATAGTTCGTTCCCTATGAATTTTAGAATAAATGTGTCATTACAAAATATGTTGAGATCAATGAATTTATGCTTATTTGGTGCAATTTTTGTTGCTGAACATTTTTTATATTTACACTTTTGTTCTTAAATTTATAGGGAACATACTATCGCATAATGAAAATTTTAGCACTGTATTTCCCATGTCCTACAAAAATGTAGACTCCCGGTATACTCACTCAAAAAAAAAAAATAGTTCCTTTAAAAATTAAATAATTTGTTTTTGATTTTAAAAGTCCTAAAAACCTAGTTTTTACTTTTATATCAAAAAAATTACAGGGAAAATTGAAAGTATTGAGGAAAAATTGCTTTTGAAACTTACTTTTGATTTAAAAGTATAGTTTTCCGCTATTTTATATCCATATGGGAACTCTTGAGAAATGAAAACATATCTTCAATGAAGCCTAAAATATTTACAATAAGTTATATTTAACCAATTTCATAACACTTATATCCTTAGATGCAATACCTCCCGTTGAAAAGGGAGGTGTAGAATACATAAACGGATTCGATGTCAAAATGTTTGTCAATAAGCACGTTCTCATGCCCTTCTTAGAACCCATTTTTATGATGATGTCTGAGTACATGTACAAAATTTTTGATTGTACGCTTTATCTTAAATTCTATTCTACTTAAAATTTTATATGCTCTCAAGAAGATTTAATTATTTTTTGATGGTCTTTCCTTGATGCCCTATAATTTTTTTTATCATCTTGTAAATAAATGGGTTAATAACAATTTATCACACACATGAAAGAATAAGTTCCTGGATGTAAATTTAAAATAAGGACAAAACCATCGGTTTCATTTTGCTCAAAAAATTTTATATTTCAACAAAAAGAAAAACTCTTTACAAAAAATAAACAAAACTCTTATGTGCCTAACTGAGTGAGTCGCGAGTACCGGCTGTCTGCCGTGAAATCAATAAACTACGGCGTTGTCAAATATCTTGGAAGCTGCAACCTACGTAGTTCGAAAAGCGATATACACCGCTGCGATATACGCGCCGAACAGCGCCACCGCCAGGAGCGGAGGAATCGTGAACTAAATTATACGTTTTTTTACAAACTCCCGAGTTAGAGCATCCGGCTGAAATCTTCAGCTTAGATAGAATACGATGCAAGGGAGCGTTTAACATAGATCAGCGTTAAGGCTTCCATATATGGAAGTAATAACGCAACGGATGCCACAACCAATGTAAATGGTCAATAGGTGGATGCCACATACTACAGAAGATGTGTAAATATATACATATATATATATATATATATATATATATATATATATATATATATATGTTACCTAACGTCTACCTGCCGATATCAGCGTTTCCCATCGGCCGTTATGTTCCCGCAAGCTGAGGAAGAATCATATTTCTGTTATCTCTACACATGTTTGTTTTATCTTGTATGTAGTTTGAGTATTCAGTCTTGTTGTACTCTTAAAGCAAACAACTTCTAAAAATTTTGCCTCTCTGTTCCTGAGCAAAAATAAAGTTTTTAAAAACCAATATCCAAGTTCTTATCAATTAAGTGGCCGCTCGGTAGAATATTGAAAGGAAATTCATCGCGAATAATCCGTTAGTATCAACTGTTTATTCAACAAAACAAGAACCAACCAAGATCTGAAGGGCGTTCATCGCGAATCAACCCATCAGCATCAACGACTCATCCCAGAAGAATTCCATTGCGGACAGTCTACCTGAGATGAGGATTGCTATATTGGTAATGTAAGTTGCTTTCATTTCTATGACAGACTCCTCGAATTCATCAATTTCTATCGAAGAAAGTGAAAACGAGTTAGATTATAATAATAGTTTAAAAGATACAGAATTAAGTTTAATACTTTCAACATTAGATATAAATGAAGTTGAATTAGAAAATAACAGTTGTGTAACTATGGCAGTTCCAAATTTTGAATCTAAATTATTAGACATCGTTCCAAAATTCGATGGAAATCCATTGGAACTCTCCGCCTTTTTAGACACAGCTAATACTTTATTAAATACTTATTGGGATGCAACTCCACAAAATTTAAATTGTGTTCAAAATATAACATTAATATATGGCATTTACGCTAAAATAATTGGACCCGCACGCGAGGTATAGGTATTCAACGTGTACCTCAAAAGACTGGAAATCTGTAAAAGATGCTCTGATCGCACATTTTGGCGATCAGCGCGACGAAAACGGTCTATTGTTCGATCTAGATCAACTCAGACAAAAAGGTAATGAAAACCCCCTACATTTTTACACACGAATTATGTCAAATTTAAGTGCTTTGCATAACTATGTACATGTTCATGAAAGTACAATGACAATTGCAACAATCAAAAAGAATTTTTACAATACCCATGCATTATAAATGTTTTTGGCCGGTTTAAAAGAGCCCCTTGGTTCGACGATCCGCGCAATGAAACCCAACACCTTGGCGGAAGCCAGACAGAACATAATCTCAGAAGATAACATCCGACACTTACAACGTGCACATTTTGATAAAAGTAAATTTCAAAATTCGAGACAAATTCAAAGGTTAATTTCACGACCATCCCAAATGTATCAAATCCCTCAATTTGTCCAACAACCATCCCAACGATTTTATAATCAACACCAACAATTTCCAAACAAACACCACCACGATTCCTAACTAATCACCAAGTATTTGGGAATAATAAACCTCAGTCCTTAGTCAATGTATGGAAACTGCAAGGTACAACAAATCGAGCCATACAACCTAAACCCACACCCATGAGTGGAATATCCCATGGTTCTTTTCCAAAACCCTCCTTCCAACAAAGACAAAATTACCCAGTAGAAGAGCTACATAATGTTGAACAACCTATTCAAAATTATGACGAACAAAATTACGAACACTGTGAAACCGACTATAGTCATTATGACTTACAAAACGACAATTATTCTTATTATCCCCTAAGTATTGAAAACGATGTTTATGAAACATCTATCGAAGAACAAAATTTTCGCGAACCCAGCCAAATAGCGAACCAAACGTAGAGTTACATTCAATCTATGACAAAAAAGATTTACCATTTATCAAAATTTCGAATCCACCATTAAAATTGTTAATTGATACCGGAGCCACAAAATCTTTCTTGAACCCTGACATAGCTGAAACATATTTTAAAAATAAAATCATGAAGGTAAATTTTACTATATCTTCCATATTTGAAACAAAAAAAGATTCCTGTGTAGAAATTCCGGCATTTTCAGAATTTAATGTTAATAAAAATATGAAATTTTATTTGTTCAAATTTCACCACTTCTTTGACGGCCTGATTGGCTATGATATTCTAAAAGATTTTAATGTTCAATTAGATTTAAAAAATTCTTTTATGAAAACCCCACACGCGAATTTGAAATTATCTCACTATGAATCTAAGAGAAAACTATTTTTTTCACAAATAGAATTACGTAACTTAGAGTCATTTAAAATCCCAAATAAAATAAAAAAATTCGGACACATTATCTCATATTCGAATTAACGCTAATGAAACTATTGAGGAATCGCGAGGAATTTTCGATTATATAAAAGATTTAAAGAAAAATATTCTAATACAAACGATAATGTGTCGTTGCAGGTCGAACCCGACAACGAAAACTACGACGGAGATATTTCTGACAACGAAACTGTTCACACGAATAGAGAAAATCCAATAGTAGGAATACCAATTTCTGACAAACCGGTAAATCTTGGAAAAAATCAAATTATAATATATCAAATTAATTTTGATCCCATAAAGCCCAAAATTGTAAAATTATTTGAAAATACTCATCAGCGCATAATAGTACAAATTTCACAAAATAATTTCGTTCAATTTATTGTTTACATCCAATATTACTGCTCAAAACATGAAAATACACAGCATGAAAACAAACGATTCACACAACTGACTCTGGATGCCGCACTATTTTACACAACTCTACTCTGGCAGTGGCGGCTCGTTACAATTATAATATCTCAAATTAATTTTGATCCCATAAAGCCCAAAATTGAAAAATTATTTGAAAATACCCATCAGCGTATAACAGTACAAATTTCAAAAAAAAAATTTGTACAAGAAGTTACTAATTTCGTTAAAAATTATATCGTCCAAAAGTTTAAATATTGTTTGTATTTTGAAGACCCTTTTTATGAGAAATTTAGTTTAGCTCAAAAATACTTTAAAAATTCTGAATTAAATTTTGTAAGGTACACTCAGAAATTATTAGATGTTGAAGATCCGTTAGACGTTAAAGAAACAATTCAAAATTACCACGAAAGCAAGACGAACCACCGAGGTCTTGACGAGACCGAGAATCAAATAAAGAAAAAATACTACTGGCCTAACATGCGTAAATCAATACAAACTTACATCAACGAATGCGAAATCTGTTTAAAAACAAAATACGACCGTGTGCCTATAAAACCAAAATTTAACATTACTCCTACTTCAATAAAATCATTCAAAATATTACATATTGATTCGATAACTTTAGAAAAACAAAAATTCCTAACAATTATAGACACATTTTCAAGATACGCGCAAGTATACAAATTAAATTCTGGTCAAGGTATAGAAGTCGTTAATAATCTTATTAAGTATTTTACACACCACGGAATACCTGATCAAATCGTCTCTGACAATGGCTTAGAATTTAAAAATTCACTAATAAAATAATTACTAGAAGTTCATAAAGTGAAACTTCACTTTATTAGCTCGCAACACCCAGAGTCAAATGGACTAATTGGGAGATTTCATTCCCCATTAGTCGAACATATTAGATTGTTAAATAATCAACAAGAATATAACAAAGAACCTATTGATATTAAAATCAATTACGCACTTCTGGCTTATAACAACTCCATTCATTCGGTAACATTAAAATCGTGTGAAATCATAACAGGATATCTTGACATAAATTCGTCTTTGGACATAGAATTAGAAAAACAATTAATAAATTATTATATAATAAACCACAAAGAAAAAAAAAACAATTAATTATGCAAATAAAAATCGTGAAGAGCTTCCTGAAATTTCAGATACCGTTTACGTGAAAAATAAGCAGAAGCAAAGTAAAACTAGCAATAAATATAAAAAGGAAGAATTTAAAACAATTGATCCGAATTTAAATACGAGCGAAATTATTCCCGAACACGGCAATACCGCGAAAAACATCCACTTATCAAACATTAAAAGACCAAGACAAAAGACTTACAGTTTCAAAACTAAACAAAAACAAAATAAAAATAAATTCACTATTTTGGAAAACAAAATACTGAAAAAACCTCAATTGTTACAGACTTGTGACCTTACACCTGACAAAAGCACAAGAAGTACAGATTCAGAACTTACAGACTAATCCTGGAATCCTTCCTTTTAAATTAGGTCATGCAAATATCAAAACAGCCTCTCATACTTTCCTTTATTATATTGATCTTAAATCTATCAACAATCGTATTGACTTATTAAATGATAAAAATTCAAAAATAACTACCGCAATAAATTCTGCTACTCCCGAACTTCGACACTCTAAACAATTACCATGAACACACAAAGTACATTTCAAAAATTGTTAACAAAAAATTGCACACCTTTTACGCGGAAAAACGGTATAAACGAGGGTTAATAAACCCATTAGGATCACTTATTAAATTTATCTCTGGTAATATGGACCACGACGATGCTCAAGAAATTCATAATAATATTTTAAATTAGAAACAAAACATAATAAATTAGTTACAAAATTAAATAATCAGATTTCGTTTTCAAAACATATTATGATGAATATAAAGGAGACCATGACACTGATTATTAAAAATAAAATTAGTATTGAAAATAAAACGATCGAATTAATTCAATCAATTAATGAACAATAATTTTTATTTTTCTATTGTCTACAGACACAAGAAATTTTGGAAGAAATTAAATTTAATTTTGATTCATTATTAAATTATTTAGAGGAAATAGAAAACGCATTAAGATTTTCCAATCTAGAAGTTGTACACCCAAGTATTATATCTTATCAAGAATTAAAAGATATTGTTGAAGAATTATATTCACTTTATGATAATAAACAGCTGTTATTTTCAAATATCAATGACATTTCTAAATATTATGAAGCTATCAAAATTAAAATTTTTATTTTAAATGAAAAGATAATGTTTTCACTTGACTTTCGCTTAATACACCCGGAAACCCTAGATCATTATCATTTATTTTCAATCATTAGTTCTAAACAAACAACTATCATTCCTTCCGCTACCTACCTATTCATAAGCAACCACGTTTATCAATATAGCAATGAAGAATGCGTAGATCTGCAGTCCGAATTTCTTTGTAAAAGCACCTATCTTTTACCAGTTCTAAGGGATGAAGAATGCCTAACTTCAATTTTATCATCAGAAGTCACAGTAACCAGTTGTCAACAAATACCAATTAAAATCAATCAACAAGTATTATTACAAATCAATGAAGCACATTACATCGCCATATTCCCAAAACTTCAAAGAGTACAAACTACGTGTAAACAAAATTCAATAGTTTCTTTAAAAGGGACTTATCTAATGATCGTACCACCCAACTGCTCAATAAAAATATCATCGTACGTTTTTGAAAATAAACTGAAGACTATACCAGGGCATGCAGTGAGGTTACAAAAAATCAACATGCGAAACTCAACAGTACCACAAATAGAAAAATTAAATTTGGTTAAAGTTCCTCTCGATAAATTACACCAATTGCAACTCTAAGAGTTAGAAGAATTTCCAATCGAATCGATCACCACACATGAAAACTATTCAAAAGGCTCAATCATTGGAGTCAGCATACTAACAATGGTTATCTTATTTTATTTTATAATAAAAATAAAAAATAAGGTTTTACAGAAAAAGGGAGTCAACCCGAGGTCAACTCCACTCAACGAAACTCAAGTCGTTCCACTCTAGAGTTTCATCTCAAGGAGGGAGTTGTTACCTAACGTCTACCTGCCGATATCAGCGTTTCCCATCGGCCGCTATGTTCCCGCGAGCTGAGAAAGAACCATATTTCTGTTATCTCTACACATGTTTATTTTATCTTGTATGTAGTTTTAGTATTCAGTCTTGTTATGCTCTTAAAGCAATAAACATCTAAAAACTTTGCCTCTCTGTTCCTGAGAAAAAATAAAGTTTTTAAAAACCAATATCTAAGTTCTTATCAATTAAGTTATATATATATATATATATATATATATATATATATATATATATATATATATATATATATATATATACTCGGCAACAAAAAAAAAAAACGCGCCACTTGAAAATGCAAGAAAAAACGCGAACTTTCAAACCGCTGTAGCATTGTTCTGTTTCGACGAAAATGGATGAAACTTTGGCTCCGAGAAAGTTTCAAATATTTTCTTTAAGGCCATGTGAAGGGATGAGTCGTAAGTTGGAATCTAACCCCCATAAAACCCCTGTGAAAAAAAATGTTCAGAATGACAAAAAAATGTCAAAGTTTGACAACTTGTAACACACGTGAAAAAAATCGTGGCTTAGTGTGACATACAAGGTGATAAAGTTCACTCAATTTCCGTTAGATTTTACAAACATTCAAGCCACTACAATAAAATGGCGGGTAGTTATGAATTTTTTCAATTTGAATACTTATAAACAAATACTGTAGCCAAGTCGAAGACCTTTTTTTGTTATTAGAGATGGGTTGGCAAACCACAAGAAATTTACATTTTTCCATTTCAGTAGCGGCTTGAATGTTTGTAAAATCTAACGGAAATTGAGTGAACTTTATCACCTTGTATGCCACACTAAGCCACGATTTTTTTCACGTGTGTTACAAATTGTCAAACTTTGACATTTTTTTGTCATTCTGAACATTTTTTTTCACAGGGGTTTTATGGGGGTTAGATTCCAACTTACGACTCATCCCTTCACATGGCCTTAAAGAAAACATTTCAAACTTTCTCGGAGTCAAAGTTTCATCCAATTTCGTCGAAACAGAACAAAGTTACACCGGTTTGAAAATTCGCGTTTTTTCGTGCATTTTCAAGTGGCGCGTTTTTTTTTTTTGTTGCCGAGTGTATATATATATATATATATATATATATATATATATATATATATATATACAAATAAATACAAAAAATGGAGCAGAATTATATATAGCTGATGCGCTAAGTCGTGACAGTAATCTAAAGAATGAAAATGACAAGACCAACCAACTACAAGTATGTGTAGCAATTCTTCTAACAATAGTAAGAATAATTGAACTTGAAAAAATCTTCTACAACGACGCAGAATAATGAAGCTTAAAAAAATTAATGAAATGAAAAAACCGATCTACCAACTAAACTTCACAAATACTGGACATTCAAAGAGCAACTTTTGTGTTAGACAATTTATTGTTTAAAAACGATCGACTCATAATACTACAAAGAATGACAGAAAGAGATATAAAAAACTGTCATCGTTTATATAAAGGTATCCAAGGAACCCTTAGACTCGCAAGAGATAATGTATTTTCGTCCTACATGTTAGAGGACAAAGAAAAGTTTGTAAAAAGCGATAGTAGGTCGCTGATGCTTATTCGGTTTTTTCGATATTGCCAAATTACCTAATACACAAAGCAATTCAGTGTTCAACATCTTAAAAAATTTGTTCTTTACACATGGCATACCAGATGAGTTATTACCAGATAACGGAAGGCAGTATACGTTAGAAGAATTCCAGATATTTCAAAGGACCTGGAATTTCAAACATCGTCTTTTCAGCCCAATGTTCCCAAGATCCAATGGCCTAGCAGAAAGGTATGTTCAAGAAGCTAAGAACATTTTAAAATAGAGTACAGTCGAAGGAACAGATGTATATCTAGCATTGTTACACCATAAAAATACTCAAAGAGATCAGCTAGGTTCACCTGCACAAAGATTAATGAGCCGAAGAACAAAAACTTTGATACTCACTCATAAAAAATTATTATTAACTAAAGTAATAGAGGGCGTAAACTCAGGATTAAAACAAATAAAAAAAGTCGAGAAAAAATTAGCAGATAAAAACAGAGAACTAGATGTATTATAGAGAAATAAAAAAAATGAATGGCTACCAGCAACTATTCATAAAAAAGGTCCTGACCGAAGATCATTTATAATCCAAACACCAGAAGGGATAAAGTACAGAAGAAATTTATGGATTATAAAAAGTCGATACTCAGCAAATAACAGTGAGAAAAAACGAGTCGCCGAGCAACAAGAAATAAAGCAAACGCCAACTAAACCAGACTTAAGCAGAAGCTGTCGAAAAAATGATGTGACACCGACCAAAGAAGAAAGCCCTGCAGAACCTGTAACCAGATCTGGCAGAAGAATAAAACCAATTAAAAAATACGGAAATGTGTGCATATTATGCAGAATACGATTTTTCTAACCTTTAAAATCGCGATATCTCATTAATAATAATTCATAAGAAAAAAGTATTAAAACTATTTTTGTAGAAAATTGCATTGTCTACAAAATTTATGTGACCTAATTTTATTAGAACCCTTATTGTTTTAAAGAAATATGCGAAAAACTAATGTGCTTGACATTTGACCTTATATAAAATTTTTAGCACAGGTCGTATTGATGGGGACTTTTGATATATTATTTGTAATAGTGCATTCAGGGTCTGTACCAATTTTCAGTTCTATGCGAACTGCCTGGACTATTAATTTTGTGAACTCTATTGTCTTTACTGTCGACAAGTTATCTAATTCCGTCACATGTTCTTTTGGAGCAGCGTATATGGGATAAACAGGAAGGTATTTTAAAGTTAAATTAAAGGAACATATTAGAGGCATTAAATATAATAACATATAATCTAGTTTTTCTAAACATTATTGCATGCTGCGGTCTTCATCAACGGGTGGTTCTGTAACCCCTCCGTAGCGCGAGAAAGAAGTGAACTGTGTAGATGGCGATTACGAACAGCGGCGCGAGGTGACAATGTGAGGCAGCAAACACGAGAAGCAACATTTCAAATTTATAATAAAGTAAATAGAGATACTAATACCCAAAAGAATCATACTAAATTTTACGAAATGTTCACCAAACTAGGTCACGCCTGAACAATATTATAGAAACGGGTCACGATTTAAAACATGATGGTTTCACAATTCTTCCATTACACAAAAAAGAATTTAGAATTTTCTAGAAAATTTCAAAATTAAATACCCTCTAATACTCAAAACGCCATTTCTTTAAAGTTTAAATGCACAATTAGATATTGAGTTACCTCACTCTATTTGTTTGAACATTAGCAATGTCGATTTTAACAATTCTTCATCAGCTGTTTACAGTCGACTTGTAACCTTCTGACTAAATTAGTGCCTTTTGTTAATCTCTTTGAGGTGCTACCAGTTCTTATTAAGTTGTGATTTCTTGTAATATATAATCATTCTTTTGTTTTGGTAAGTATTTATTTTAATATTTTTTTTTGTATTTCTTCACATGATTGTTGAAATATTTGTTGTTCTTTTGTAATTAGTTACTGGTTCTGATGATGATGTTCAAAAACCGAAGCCGGTCGACTTTTTTTTAATTCAGTTAAATGAAACGTGAAGACAAGGACTTCTCTTGGAAGTTTGTATATATATTTTTTGTTTTGAAAATTCACTGTGTTTATCCCTCCCTGGTAGTTTGGCGCACCTATTTTACTTTATGTTTTCCAACTTCACATTTGTTTCAAATAAATATGACAATATACAAAATATTATTATGGAACGAAGAGAGGAAAGCGAAATCCTCGTTCTATATTCACTCTTGGGTAAATTTCCATCATCAAAATATTATTTATTATTTCTTTTTTAGATAAAAATTATTTATCTGTGATTACGTTCAAAGGCAGATATTCTATAGATATCAACTGGGTTGGACTTATTCCATGTAGACCCACGTCCCTTGATGTAAATATCACACTCGAGTGTTCCAGTCTTTCTACCGAAAATATAACACTGAAAGTGCATCCTGATAATTACACTGGGGCACGTCTGAGCGAGGTAAGTAATATAAAGACTTGTGACTTTATCGTGATCTATGTTCTGTCAGTGATCAGTGAAATGTAATCCCCTTTTTTGTTAATTTTTATTTTATGAGTCGGAATTTTAACATTTAAAACGGTAAATTTATCAGTTTTATGATCAATAGAGTTTTTTTGACCACGAACAGGTGTCAGCACCACCTTAAAATCAATATTGATTTTAATATTTTAGGTGGTGAAGCCACCTGTCCGTATAGTTATATATATATATATATATATATATATATATAACTTAACTTTTTGTCCTACGAAACCTGTTTTTAAAAAAGAATTATTTCTTTATTACAAGGAGTGATTACAGACAACATGTAAATCTAACTAACTATTCCACTAATATAAAGTCACGTTCCATAAAATAATCTATTCAACACTTCTTCTGATGTGTCGGACATGTAACTCCTCCATCCTCAGAAAGGAGCCTCTTCTGGTAGATGTATTTGTACATCTTCTTCGTCCTTGGTGTATCGAACTGGGCTTGTTTTCGATTGTCCTTTAGCTTATTTGGATCTGATGTATTTTACTAGGAACCAGCTGCCAATTAGCAGTGCAGACAGGTAGAGTATCATCGTCCATATGCTGGGGATGTGTATGTTGTTTGATTCTTCTTGCAAGGTAAATGATTGGGTTAAAGGATATATCATACAATTTTAAAGGATTGATATTTACGGAGAAATTTGTAAATTTGTGGTTTTGGATCTTAAAATTTAATTTAGGTAAGAGTAGTGGTTTTCCAACTTCCTTATTTAAGAGAATTAATTTCTGATATCGGAATGTTAATTCACAGTTATCTTAATTATTTATCAAATGGATACCAATTAAACGTTTAACGTTTATTTCTTCTAAACATTTCAAAGTAATTTGTTCCTCTTTGGGGAAGACTACTAAATATTTGTTAATTTATGGGATAACTTCCACGTGATTCTCGAGTAGGTTGATTTTTGTATAATAGCAGTGATGTACGCTATGTTTTAATAGTAATTCTTCTTCGCATGTTGACGCGAAGTGGGCATAGTATTTGTTTGGAGATTGAAATATTTTTGATTGCAAACACTTGTCACTCAGAGGGATAATTTCATCTTGGGATTTAAGGATATATTTAGCATTTGGTATAATCGTCACAAACTGCGAATCGTATTTTGTAGGTATGGGATAGAAATAATAAAGTGCAAAATTCTTTTCAAAATTAATTGGAATTGAAATAAAATATATTATTCGAGTAGGCTCAATTTTGCAATTAACCTTTAAAAGTGATTCAAAGTCTAATATGTTTTCTGGTCTAGGTCCGAAAGGTAATTGTGCATGGTAATATCGATTTTTTTTAATTCAGCTAATACTTCTGCTGGGTGAATTATACTTGGGTGTAGTGTTCTCAGTTTACAGAAGGTGACTGAGTTTTCAACATCTTGTAATACATTTAATATGGAATTGTATAAAGTAATCAATCCGTGAATTAAACCTCTTTCGACAAGCCTACGCCTGATGGTCCTCTCACTTATTTAAATCCCTCGCACTGTTTGCAAGCGATGTTGAAGTTGAACCGCTGCCGTTCTGCGATCTCTTAATGTGTTCTGCACAATGAATCGATCATCAATCGCAGTTGCAGCTCTTCTTCTTCCGGATCCTGCTCGCCTCGAGAATCTGCCAGTCTCCAGAAAACGATTCCAGGCATCCTGAACAGTACTGCGAGGTATTCCCAACGTATGAGACACATAGTGCTGACTACGACCATCTTCAATCAAAGCAACAATTTGAGCAACTTCCGCTATAGTTAATGTCATTGTTATTGCGTTAAAATTATACTTAACTGTCAAAAACAATTCCATAAACAATGAACTCAAACCTATTTGGATTTTATCATAAATAAATTATAAAAAACCATGCGTAGTCTATTGCTGCGTAATTTGCAGTAACATGTTAATGCTATTGAGAAGAGAATTTACCCTGTTAAAATTAAAACTGAAGATATTTTAGAATGAAATAAACTTCTCAAAGCATTGATAACTAAATACAATCAGCTCAGTTTCATATTTAGTTGTAAAATAGCCGGATTAGGGGATCTTTATAAAATATTTCAAAGTAGCCGGTTTTTTGCCGGTCACTGTACTATTAATTGCAAATTAATGTGTTGTATTTTGCTTACTTATACTATATAGTTCCAAATGAGTTTGTGTTCCAATATAGGTCAGCTTTCACCCTTACAACGGATTTCAACTACAAACTGTCCCCTTTGATTACATACACGATTGTGAATGTCTTTTTACAAGGAGCAACGAAGAAATTCGAGTAAATTTCATGCAAGCTGACTGGGCATACGGTAAGTAATTTTTTTGCCGATATTGTAAATACAACTTACAACCATTGAAACAAACAATGTGAGTGGCTCATAACATTTTTATTCATTCGGTAGTTGTTTATTTTTAGTATATTTACTACTGAGTCATCCAATTACTTAGAAATACGAACTTTAGAACATTTTGCCAGTGTGCATGGTTTTCAATGTTTCTTCTATATCTTCAATATTCATTTCTTTTATGTTCATATATGTATTTGGATGTTTTCTATCACTGAGGTTAAATATTTGTTTAAGTCCCGAAAATCGTCGTGAAAGCTATTTGTTTGTATGTATTTCGAACCCCATGCGATTCGCCTCTATTGAACTAGAAACCGATAGATGGCAAATTTCCTCTATCGTCGCCGAACTAGGACTGTGTGTTTATATCGATACATCTTGTATATGTGTAATGTATTTGCTAGGTATAACTGAATATAAATTTTTCCCTTACTCATTGTAATTTGGCTAAAATATAGAAAGAAAATAATAATAAATATACATAGAACATTCTGATACTTCCAGTTTTATATTTTGATGGTGTTCTATGTGAAAAGTAATTATAAATTTTATAATTATTTACTTGTTATATATATATATATATATATATATATATATATATATACGATTATAAATTAATAAAATACATAACAATACATCTAATGAGTATGAGTAAAAAAAAAGTTAGTTTAATCGTTTAATAATTTTTATTAATAAAAAAATACATATGTAATATTTACTTTGTGACGTAAATCAGATTAACATAAATCGCATCATTTGATAAGTACGTGTCATAAATAATTATTATTATGCTATTTATCTTCCTTTTTTTACAGTAACAATTTTAGGAACTTTAAATCAAATAAAAGAAGATAGAATAAAAATACCCTTATGTATTGTAGAGAATAATAATGTTCTATCCAATAAAGAAATACCCCAAAGTATTTGGAAATAAACAGATAGAACAAATGTGATTTTCTCCCAAATACAAACATATGAACCATTGAATCTATAACGCCTAAACAGATAGAACAATATAACATTGTTACATACTGTTCAAATAAAAATTTATTTTTTTCTAAAAAGTACATAGAGATTATAATTCTCAAGTGAGAGTATTCAAAATAGTAAAATAAAGTAAATATTTCAACAATAATTAGTTATAAATCATTGTTGGTTGTATTAATATATAGCGTAGTCTGCGTTAACTACGAAAAACAACTGGTCGAATTATTGATCTTCCAATATTCAAACCTATATAAATCCAACAAAAGGCATTGAACTAATAATTAATTGTTAGAAATATTATTGTGTTTTTATGATGTTATATATACAATAAATTTAGTATACAGCGTTAAAATTTAATAACTAATTATTTATGCGTATTTTAGGTTTTCGTTTCAATTTTGTAATGACAATTGAAGGATCAAATACAGCCAATGTAGGAGACGACATGACACTGAAATTTGCTGTACTCACAACTCCGTATTTTCCGTACTATAAGCATTGGATCGAATGGGAAATTCCTAATAGAGTAAGTATTTATTAATTAAGTAGTAATAAATTTATATTAGATAAGAGTACGCCTTTAAATTGGTCGTCTGTACAACTATTTATATTGCATAGAAAACGGCACAAATTAGATCCAAGGAACTACAGAGAGATCGCACTAATGAACTCAGCATGTAAACTATTCACAAGTATACTGTATAATCGACTTAATTCATGGTGGACAATATATCCAGTCGTTCGGTAATGGCACATTTGTATTTGCGAATAAAAAGACGAGCATGCTGCGCTATATTTGTTGATTATAGGTGGGCATTCGACCTTCCGAACCACTCAATGTTAGCATAAATTGTACAACTCAGGAATCTCCGCGAATTTTAAAGAGACGACACCTAATAGAAAATATCCTTCAAGGGGAAACCCTAAGTTCCGCGTACACTTTCTTTGTATATTAACGATATTTTTTTCAACTCTAATGTTAACAGGCTTAGTGTAGATGGTCACAACGATGTAATGCTATTAGCTTATGCCGATACATACACATATATCTACTCTAATTTTATATAATCTCAAAAAATTTCTTATAAATATATATCGTCACAGTAACCAACAGTAATACGTTGTTTTATTTATCAGAAATGGAAAATTTTTCATATCTGCTGTCATCAATTTTATTCATTTTATAACCATAACGAAAACCAATCGTGTGTTCAACATTATCAGAATATATTGTATGGAGGAGTGATATTCTAAAATAATAAGTTTCGTAGCTACAACACAATATATTCGATAATACCTGAACAAACATGTGGTATTATATGAAAATTTCATATTTCCTATTACAATTCTGAGAATAATTTTTACACGCATATGGCAATAATTTTCGTCTAATTATTTAATTTATTTTTCCAGAGAAACCTACTAATTGCCGTCCATCAACCACTGGTATTAAAAAGTTTTGTACTTCTGAGTGCGACAATAACAATAAAAAATATATCTACGGAAAATGAAGGAAACTACACTGTTTACTATTACGGATATGACGCACACTCAAAATATATTTTTATTAACGGTAAGTGATGCCCAACTGAAATGCAGTGACTGAAACTTGTTATACTTCTTCATTCGTCTCCATAGAATTACCTTGGCCTGATCATGTATATTTTTCTACTTCCTACAGTTAAAAGGTTGATAATGGTATAGTATACGCCAATTTAATTTATTTGGCTTATATAATCCCTACAAATTCGATTACAATAGCGAAAACCGCTTAAGGCGAACTTATAGTATTAGAAAATTTGTTTTATTTACAAACTCTTTCGGTTCATATTTGCTTGCACGACGATAATATAGGGAATTAACTTGAAAATTTACAAATCGTGCCGATTTTTATAGGTATATTTAGAATTTGTTTACCGGTATTTCTAATACTATTGACAGATTACTTAGTCGTAATGTTATAGATTACGCTATTTTTCAGATCTAAGATTATTATAAGATTAGAGATAAATCCCTACTCTCAGGAATATGAGTATAAATATACAAAAACAAAAATATTTTAAAGTATTCTTGCATTATCTGTCAGTGTAAACAGTTAATTATTATTTTTTGCGAAATGTTTTAGCTCAGATATTAATCCATTTATATAACATGTAAGCGAATCTGCCAATAATTTTTCGGACCATAATATTATATCGGAATGATTTTCATATAATAATTTCGACAAGTGGTATTAACCACTTAGCGAAACACTCCACTATAAAAAGAGTTAACGAGCTGAAAGCAGTACCGCTTGGGTAGTTCCGGAAACCTGCTTTTAATAAAAAAAAAAATGCTCATTATAATTAATATTAAATATATTAAAAATAATTTTATCATATGCAGCAAATAGTGAAATACGGCCCACGACTAGCAGCATCCAGTGAAACAATTTGTAAGTGGTCGTTCTTGCAAGGTAATTTTACTAAAACAATTTTCGTTGTGCAATTGCTAACAGAAATAGGATGTAAGTAAAATTTATTTTCTATTGCTATAAATTCATCATAAGCGGTTTTCTCAATTGTAGTCAAAATTGCAAGGATTATAGAAGTTAAATAAATGAACATGTAAACTTTTCTTCATTGTACATATTGTATAGTTCGTAGTTCCACCATACACCGTCTTTACTTGTACAAGTGGGCAGGTATATTTTGCGCTTTTTTTCGAAAATATCTAGTTTTTCAATTATTTTTATTCACCCAAATCGTTCCTCTATACGCTACTACTGGTCGCATAAAATTTTGGTGACACGGATTTTACTAGTACTTGATAGTAATTTGTTTCTCATTAGAATGTTATGAGCATAGTAAGATTTCAGCCCAGTAGGGATTTTATGGGTTATTTCCTTGGTTTCATAGTTTTTGTTATTTATTAGTAGATACTCCTAGATATTATTATTATATTTGCCTTTTATGGAGTGACTTCCAAGAAATCTATTGCCTTCTTTTTCTGTCTAGTGCTATACATGTACATTCTATGGCATTACTTTCTTAGACCTATGATGTCTATATCATCCGCATATCCTAGTATTTCTGTAGCATAGTTGGTAAATAACGTTCCTGGTCTCAAATCTATGTGGAATTTTTTTAGAACTTTCTAAGTTACACTGGTAGTCTCTTATTTTTGTTTTTTTTTCTATAAGGATTTATGTTTTCATAGATTAGTAGAGCAGATAGTTTTTTCAGTTTTTTTTTTATGGATTAATACTATCAGAGCTTTATTTATTCTTATGGCGGCTCTACGCCATATATCGGTTATAAGTTTGGGTATCTCTACAAATTACAGTTCCTTCAAGCGATCAATTATGTCATTTCCGGTTGTTAACTGCTTCCTATTCTTCATAGCGCATGGTTCACTTTAAATGGTTTTGCAAAATCAAAATTAGGAACATTCTTTTAAAACGTGCGTTTGATATAGCAACTACAAAACTTAAATAACTGCAAGTACATATTATTATAAATATTCTACAGAACACCATTTACTCTTATTTGTATACGTGATACTTTTTGCCGGTACATATAATTCTAAGTGGATTAAAAAATAATAATATAGTTTAATTACGTGATGTATAAAATTACATATGCAAACGTCAAACACAAAGATAAAATTAATTACACCTAGTCTTCTAAAACAGAAAAGACATATCAATTACAAGAATTCATCTAGACTATAGAAAAATATTGTAATAAAAACAGCTTCAATTTTTTCTTAAAAACTAGTAAAGTTTTGCTTAATTTTGTATCATCAGGAAGTTTATTAAATATATCTTCATCCATGAAATCGGGAGAATTTTGAGTGCGAACGTATTTGGCTACAGGTTTGTAAAGTTTGTTTCTATTTCGTGTATTTCTGCTGTGAATGTCGCCATGCGATTTAAATTTACACTTATTTTGAAACATATAAACACTTATTTCAAATATGTACAGATCGATAAGTGTCAATATATTAAACTGTTGAAAGATAGTTTTACAAGAATGATGATTAGGCACACCTGTAATGCACCTAATAATTCTTTTTTGAGAAATGAAAACTTAAGTGTGAGTAACTACCCCAGAAACGAATGCCGTACCGTAGATTAGCCTCAATGGTCGTATGGTAGAACTTTATTATGTGATCTAGATGTAGTATATTTTTTTAGAATCTAATTTGGAAGCAGTGTTTGCTCAGGTCTGCAGCCACATGTTCGCAGTGCTATTTACCATTCAGATTTTTATCCAACATGAATCCCAACATTTTAGCGCTGTTTACATTTCGAATAGCATCATTATCTAAGTTAATGTCTAAGTTTGATGTATTTTTATTGTGAAATATTATATACATGGTTTAACTGTAATTAAGAATTAAAGAATTGGCAAGACACCAATTTTCAACACTTAGTATATAATCGTTACACAGCTGAGTTAAAATATCATTATTCTTGTTTGATATAAGTATAGAAACATCATCTGTGAACATGGTAGTCATGCATGTGCTTTCCATACTATCAAAGAGATCATTAATGGATAAACATAATAGAGTTGGAGCAAATACCGTGCCTAATGGCGAACCCATTTCTAATGTTATTTTATTTAAGTTTATGTTTTTACCAGACTTGTCAGCTAAACTGACATATTGTTGAAAAGCTATCTATCCAATTTAGAGAAGCCCCTCTAATGCCATAGATTGTAATTTATTTGTAAGAATACCATGATTGACACAATCAAATGCTTTACTCAGGTCAAGAATAAATAAAGCCAATAGGTTGTTCGTTAAGTTCAAGATATAGAAAAATTTTATTAAGCATGCTTTGGATTGCATCGTAGGTAGACGATTTCCTACGAAAATCAAACTGATTTTTATTTATTTTATAGCGATCCATAAAACTTAAAAGTCTTTCAAGAAAACAATATTCAAAATTTTTTGAAAATATTGACGTTACTGAAACAGGCCCGTAGTTATCGGCTAGAAATTTATCATTCCTTTGTGTATAGGTAATACTTTTAAAACCTTTAATTTATCTAGAAAATAACCTAATTGAAAGCATAAGTTTACCAAGTAATTTAATGGTTTTATAAAAAATTTGAGACAATCTTTAACTAAAAAACTGGGGACTTCATCAGGTCCAAAATATTTTGTATTTTTTAACTTATGTTGTAACAAATTTATTCACTCTACCTCACAAAAGGGAAACAAAAATATATTGTTATCATTTCGTCTAATTGTACCTTCTGCTTCAGTGTCTATATTGGTGGAATTTTTACTAAAGCTGTGATTTAGGTTTCTTGGTGCATCCCTAAAAAAATATGGAAAAAGTTGCCGATTTCGAACATGTCCTTCTCTACTTTATCATTTATTTTTAAATTCATGTTGAAATCAGCTTTTTGTTTGATAAAATTATTAATTACATTCCAGGCACTTTTGGATATATTATCAGTAGAGAAAATCTTTTTGTGAAAAAATTATTTTTTAGTTTCACTTACTAGTTTAATATGTTTTTTCTTCTTTTCTTTGTATATGTTTAAAAGTTCAGGATAATCTTTTGTTAAAAGGAATAACGACTTTTGTTCCGAACTGGATTGCTTAACATGTTCATTGACCCATTCACAGCAGGAATTATTACTTGAAAATTTATGAATCGGAAAATTTGATTCAAAATAGAATAAAAATGTGTTGTGAAAGCAATTGAGATTCGAATAATTATGAACCTGACTCCAATCTTCATTATTAATATCGGATATGCTTTGATGACTAAAACTTCTGCCAGATTTCATGGGTGTACACTTCAATTTGGCATGTGTGGCATGTGTGGCATATATCATGGAAATACTGTTCCGTGATCGGAGATCACATTATCTGCAACATAACATAGTGAGTTGTTCACATTTGTATAGATATGATCCAGTAAGTATAAATTTCTTGTCGGTGCATTTATAGTATTTTACAAATTAAACGTGTTAAGTAAGTTACATAGAGTATTATAATAACTTGAATCGAAGAAGTTGTAGGTTCTCGGTGAAACATTATTTTAAGAAATTAAAATAAGTAAATAATAACACTCGGTGTAGTTTCACAAATGATGTATATTTTTTCTTTATTGCAATTTCGGCTATTAGGCCATCATCAGAAGAATGAATACAAAGATTTTACAAATGTTATATTTATACTAAATGTACCGTTCTTAGGAATTACCTGACATGATCGTATCTAGAAGTGGGGAGTCCATTAAGTCTACGTACTCATTCATTAAGTTATTCCCGTTATGCAGGGCTTTCTTGATTTCCAGAGCTTCTAGGAACGTTAATCTCAGACCTTTCCTTTCACGGTGTAATATTTCTAAATTAGATATGTCACAGGTATGGTTATTTTCTACAAGATGTTTTGCGACGTTTGAAGAATTTATTTTGTTGTTTTTAGCACTGCTTGTATGTTCTTTAAATCTTACATTAAAATTGCGTCCAGTTTGTCCTATATATATGTAATCACAATTTTGACAACTAATTTTGTAAATTCCAGATTGTGATAATGGATTTTTTGTACCTATTTTATTATTTATTAAACAGTTTTTTGTTGTATAAGTATTATATGTCGCTGACACTATATTAGATTTTTTGAGTTTATACGATAACTTATCAGAAAAGTGTTTTACATAGTTCATTTTTTTGTATAACAAATGATCTCTAGAATGGGGTGTACTGGCATAAAATTGTTTTAAAAGAAGAATTTTTTGTTTTTTCTTTATTAAATTTGTCACAATGCTTTTACTGTAGCCATTGTTTACAGCAATATCTTGAATGGTATGTAGCTCTTTTTGAAAGGATGTTTCATGTAGAGGAATATTAAGTAATCTGTTAACTAGACTATGGAAAGCGGCCATTTTTGTGTTGTTGGAGTGGTTAGATGAAGACGGTATAATGGTGTCGGTATATGTGGGTTTTCTGAATATTTGAAAATTGATTTTTCCGTCAATGTGATTTATTGATAAATCTAGAAAATTTATTGTTTTATTGGATTCTGTTTCTAATGTGAAATTTATATTGGGTTCTATAGAATTCAAGGTATTTAGGAAGGAATGTATTTGTCTCTCGGTGCCTTTAAACATGCATAGGACGTCGTCTACGTATCTGTACCAGAATTGGATGTTTTTTGTATCAAAATTGTTAAACAAATTTATTTCGAAAGAATTCATAAACATTTCTGCAAGTAGTGGTGAAAGAGGGGAACCCATAGGCAGACCATCCTTTTGTATATAAAAAAAATTGTCATTAAAGGTAAAATAGTTTTGTTCTAGACATAAATCTAATAAGGTTAAAAACTCGTTTGCTATGATTGGATTAACGTTGTTGTCGATTAAAGATAGTTCGATAATAACTTTTAATTTCGAAATTGGAATTGAAGTGAATCAAATGAAACAAATTTTGTAGTGGCAGGAATTGTTACCTTTTTTATTCGATCGACAAGATCAATGCTATTTTTTATACTGTACTTCGGTCTAAAATCTAAAAGTTCTGGTAAAAGTTTGTTAGGAGCTTTACACAATTTATATGTTGGTGCCTGTGTGTAGGATACAACTGGACGGATAGGTATATTATTTTTATGTAATTTGGGAAGTCCATATAGAATAGGTGCTGAGGGATTTTGGTTGATTAGCTTAAAATGTTCTTCTTTTGGAAAAATACAGATGCAATTTTTTAGCGTATCCCTTAACTTTTTTTGAAAATTACTGGTTGGATCATTTTTAATAATATTTATATTGTTTTGGTTAATAAAATCATTTACTTTTTCTATATAATCTGATTTACTTATAATAGTTAGGTTATTACCCTTGTCTGCTTTGGTTAACACAAGTTGGTTAGTTTTTAGTTTATTCTTAATGGATTTAATCACTTTAAAGTCATTGTTTTTTGGCTTACGTATGGACTTCCTTGACCGGTACATTTTTACAAATAAAGTGATGATCTTTGCTTTGGGTTCCGCTGGTAAATGTCTTGTGGCTATTTCTGTGTCTATGGCGAGTTCCTAAATACCTTGAATTCTATAGAACCCAATATAAATTTCACATTAGAAACAGAATCCAATAAAACAATAAATTTTCTAGATTTATCAATAAATCACATTGACGGAAAAATCAATTTTCAAATATTCAGAAAACCCACATATACCGACACCATTATACCGTCTTCATCTAACCACTCCAACAACACAAAAATGGCCGCTTTCCATAGTCTAGTTAACAGATTACTTAATATTCCTCTACATGAAACATCCTTTCAAAAAGAGCTACATACCATTCAAGATATTGCTGTAAACAATGGCTACAGTAAAAGCATTGTGACAAATTTAATAAAGAAAAAACAAAAAATTCTTCTTTTAAAACAATTTTATGCCAGTACACCCCATTCTAGAGATCATTTGTTATACAAAAAAATGAACTATGTAAAACACTTTTCTGATAAGTTATCGTATAAACTCAAAAAATCTAATATAGTGTCAGCGACATATAATACTTATACAACAAAAAACTGTTTAATAAATAATAAAATAGGTACAAAAAATCCATTATCACAATCTGGAATTTACAAAATTAGTTGTCAAAATTGTGATTACATATATATAGGACAAACTGGGCGCAATTTTAATGTAAGATTTAAAGAACATACAAGCAGTGCTAAAAACAACAAAATAAATTCTTCAAACGTCGCAAAACATCTTGTAGAAAATAACCATACCTGTGACATATCTAATTTAGAAATATTACACCGTGAAAGGAAAGGTCTGAGATTAACGTTCCTAGAAGCTCTGGAAATCAAGAAAGCCCTGCATAACGGGAATAACTTAATGAATGAGTACGTAGTCTTAATGGACTCCCCACTTCTAGATACGATCATGTCAGGTAATTCCTAAGAACGGTACATTTAGTATAAATATAACATTTGTAAAATCTTTGTATTCATTCTTTTGATGATGGCCTAATAGCCGAAATTGCAATAAAGAAAAAATATACATCATTTGTGAAACTACACCGAGTGTTATTATTTACTTATTTTAATTTCTTAGAGTATTATAGTTATTGATAACTCTAATGGGATCTACATTAAAGTCACCAGTCAATATAATTTTATAATCAGGTTTATAAGTAGATTCTAGAACTTTACTTAAACTATTAATAAATACTTTAAAGTTATTACTTATACAGGGTGAGCTGTAACAGTTAAGTATAATTACTATAGTATAGACATCCGGTGACCAACGCAACGCACAAATTTCAATTATTTTTTCCTGGCAGTACTGCGACAGGTCAATAGGATAGGTTTGAAGATTTTTGCGACACCATATTCCTACACCCCCTCCTACAAAGGATGTTCTGCAATATTGTGTTGCAAGTCTAAAATTATCTAAAGTAACATCGTTTATTACAGTGCTCTGGGCCCATGACTCAGTTAGGCAAATGAACTTAAGATCATTTAGCTTAGACATATATTCACTTTCAATTAAGTTGATTTTTGTTGGAGTTAAAGCTTGACAAGTTCTTCTATTTTCGTTGGTGAAAAAACCACGAGATATATGCTCCATATGGCCATTTATCGGCACTTAGAATATTATCAAAGTTACTTAAATTTACAGTCACTTTAAATGATGTATAAAACTCAGGAAACTTTGAGCTTAGTTCTTCATACTGAATTTCGGGGTAGTCCGCTTTTAGATGACTTATAACATCTTCAGGTTTGATGCGTGAAATGAAAAAAAAAATGCTTTTTTGGGAGCAACTTGAATGTTTGAAAAAAAATTGAAATTTCCACCTATGGCAGTTTTAGAAATACTTTTTCTATTCTTATTTACCACATCAGTTCACACTGTATCCTTGGATTTTGTACTAGCAAAGGTATTTTGCGATTTATCTTCAATTTTGTCTATTTTGTTTAACGTCCTTGAGTTGCTGTAATTCATCGCGAGCAAAGTTGTTTCTTTGTTTTGCACGTTGGTATTAGATTTATTAATATTTGCCGCTTTTTTTATGTACTCTTTGTTATCGATGTTGACTCTGTCGGTATTGTTTTATTCAGCTGTTTTTGAAGTAAATTTATTATAACCTTTTTGGCGTTGATTATCGTAATTTTGAATGAGCTGTTGTAGATAAGATATTTCTTTACGTAGATCAGTAATTACTGATATTGGATCAGTAGACATTTCACTTGCATCTAAATATGTTTGTTCATTGCTACATTTAGTTGCAGAGTCCTTAATGACTAAGCCTTTTCTCTCACAATAACTTTTATGAAAAACACTCTCACAGTTTTCACAACGAATAACATTATTCACTGCAGATTTTTTACATAACTTGCATATATTTCTAGAATTTTTAGAGTGCACTTTCGCAACGTGTTTACCAGTTAACGCCAGGATGAACGTATATAATTAAAATAAATCAAGACACGTTAAAAAAACGGAGTGCGCAATATAAAATTTTAAGAGATTGGACAGCAAATAAAATCTAATAAACATCCAAAAGAAGAAGACATGAAATTCTGCAAAATTGCAGAAAATTATGAGGAACATCGCTGAGAATAGAAAAATCGGAAAAAAAATTTCTAAGAAAGAAGTCCGTCAATCCTTTGATAAATAATTTTTTTTTGTGACTCTGTCCCCTATTTTGAAAGATCGTGCAAATTTTGTCAAATTCCCCCCGCCCCTTATACTGAGAATAATAAATCTAAACTAGTACATAACTGTTGCTTCATTAAAAGCATTGATGGTAATTGTCCGGCTGTCGGATGTAGTGTACGGCGCTAAATTTAACGAACTTCGCTTATTGTTTTTTCTAAATCAGGTTTATTATTATTTGTTTGTACAAATCTCTTGGATTGGCCGTGTGTCGCGAAATTCCATGGTGCACTTGTCTTATGTGTAATACCGTTCATGTTTAAAAAGTTTTGAAATTGTGAACTTCCAAACTGTACAACATTATCTGAAACAAATATTTTAGGTATTTCGTGAGTTGGAAGAATTCGTGGGCAAATTTTAAATGTAGATTCTCTTGAAATATTTTTCATGATACTTACTTCAGGTCATTTCGAGTAGGCGTCTATTAAAATAAACATCCTGCAAATAAAAACGACATATCTGTATGCACTCTTTGAAAAGGACTATTTGGTGTTAGCCAAGGTAGCGATGAATATTCAACAATTTTAACATCTACTTTTCGTTGTCGCGTTTCGTAATTCCTTAATCGTTACAGGTAAGATTTTGTAATAATAATAATCCCTGAATGGATAAGGGTAATAAAAGGAAGAATTTTATTAAAAGAAAATAAGAAAAACCAGTCGTGGTTAAATTGGCAGCGGAAGAATCATGATACTCAAATCTCTCAAAATAATGTAAAAAATGGCTTTAATAAAATTGAAAAACTTCTTATAACTAACTGTATATTATATTAAACTAATATTTACACTTAAGTTTTGCAAAAGATGCGTCTTTTGTAGCACGGCTACATCTTGAACCTTAACTAACCACGGCCAACAGAGA
This sequence comes from Poecilus cupreus, assembly GCA_963942605.1. NCBI lineage: Eukaryota > Metazoa > Arthropoda > Insecta > Coleoptera > Carabidae > Poecilus > Poecilus cupreus. The sequence goes on from OZ012728.1 coordinate 8,910,665, forward strand.
ACTGTCTTTCAAACGTTAAGAATTCCAATTATTCGCCGGACTTAGGGGATGCAGAGGGGCGTCATCGCATCTGAACTATCGTTTCTAAATGTAGCTAATAGATCTCGAAAGTTCAGAGCGTAGCAGATGAAAGTCATCTTGTTACACATTTATCAAATATCACCTGGTGCTCGGGAGATCTGAATTGTGTATTTAATTGTTATTCTATTAATTATTAAATTTCTGGGCATTATTCTTACCCATTACCTACATCTTATCAAAATTATGCACGGTTCATTAGAACCAGTCAAAACTGACATTATTTTACGTATAAACAAATCAAATTTTGATTATACTGTTAATCATGCACTACCTGTAAAATTTGGATTAAATTTAATTCATCCACCGTGCATAATTTCCAGTATAATTAAAATGTTATTGGTATATATGTCAAAAATTTTAACTTCTAATTGGTTTAAAAATGTAAAATACGATTTACAATGAAATTCATTTGTATTACGTCAACTTCATCTTTTTCGGATTTGGAAGTATTTACTAATGGCATTAATAGTGGTAAAACCCACTTTTCGCGACACACCGGAGTAATTAAGTGGTGACCATGTAGATATAACATCATGATAAGAAAAGTCCACGTTATCATCGACTTAAGGAAAATTACATCAGCGACTTAATTAGAAAAAACTTTACATCATCGACTTAGAATTTTTTTTTGTGATCCCATTCACATTTACAATCTATCTACATATATAGAGATATTCAGTAAATTTTTGTGATAAAGATTATATGACATGGGAAACTAACTGTCCATTGGCAGTACTTTACTTACATTTATTACAATTAGATGATATTTTGAAAATACTTAATCCTAAGATAAACTTATTTAGTCTGGGGATTTCTTCTTTAACGGAAGGCATTTGTAGATTTTGTTCAATTATCCAGTTAGGGACAAACAATGGAGCATAGATAATCATACGAAGGATTTTAGATTAAAATCTTTCGATGATTTTCAAGTTCATGATGCTTTATGGCACTTTTGATTATTACTGCAGTACCTCCAAGAGCGGTACCATCTAGACGGTTTGTAGTATAAATATTGTATAGTGGAATTTGTATAGAGCTTTTTTAGTGAAGTGAGTTTCTGATACCAGCAACACATCGATTTTTGCATTTATTAGGAAAGATTTTACTTCTATTATTATTATTATTATTTAGTACTAAACCCTACAGGCAGATGCCCAATTTCACGGGTGTGGATATATTTAATAAACTTCCAGATGATATAAAATTAAGTAAAACTTTACTAGTTTTTAAGAAATAATTTAAACTGTTTTTATTACAATATTCTTTCTATAGTCTAGAAGGAATTCTTGTAATTGATTTTAGTTTTATATTTGTGTTTGACGTTTACATATGTAATTTTCTGCATCACGTAAACAAACTATATTATTATTATTACTGTCGTTGCCATGGTAATTATAATTGCGGCCACAACCGTAAGATGCCACCACATGTATTATAATTATTTTATTCAAGACAATAAAAATCATTCTATCCACAATTCATCTAACATTGATTTTCCATCATTCGCAGAGAAAAGCATATATTTCCTGCCGCATCTTTGAAAAATATTGATAATATAAATAATAATTATTCTATCGGATTTATTTATACATTGGGAATAGCGATAAATTTACCTATAATCTATATTAGTTTAAGTCTAAAATTGCACTTAATCACGTAATGCTCTATGAATCTTTCAATGGATTATTGAAAGGAAAATAATTGGCGGAAAAGAAGGTCTTCGTTTCGTACTTAATAGATTATCAAAATTCGTATATATGTATATGTACTTCCCAGTTGATAGAAATCCACTGAAAATTAATATTCAGTGAAAATTACATAAATATCAATATTTGTAATATAAGTACTTACAATATCGTACCATTGTACATTAATGAAATATTTCTTCACATAACGATAAAACTCTAATTTTAATAACTTTTCAATACAACCTTGTGTTTTTGGAAAAATTGTGACAGATGTGACAGATTTTAATAATTGTCTTAAATAAATCGTAGCCTACATTAATATTCTATAATCTGTAAGCAAATGTAAGTGTGGCCAGATCCGGCAGATGTCTCGCGCAACGCGAACCTAATTTAACCATGCAAGTGAAATCTCCTGGTGCCCCTTGTCTGTAAAAATATCTGTTTTAAAACACATATAGTTTGAATTAATAAATGATTTTGATGAGGAACAATCATCACTCGATTCTTCATCAAAATCAGAAACAGATATATTAATAAATAGAATTAATTGTTTTGTGAATTGTACTTTCTCAAAATATAAGTTTTAGGTTAACGGAAATGTCAACAAACTACACTTAGTTACCCTCTCTTTCATTCTGCACTTTCTACACCACCTCGAGAGGCAGTTCAGAAAAGAGTACACTAGTTCTTAATATTTTCCTCATCGAACAGGTTGTCCGCAGCTGAACGTTTCTCATAAAACAAGAAAGTTAACACTAAGTCAACCCTATTTCACGTCATCGAACAGAGTTTTTTTTTTGTCTCGATACAGATTCATTAAAATAAATTTAAACATATGTCTAGTACTTGTTATGAAATTTTGGCTCATAGTGTATACATATTTGTCATTTCTTTAAAATATGAAGAACATATGAAAATTATAAAAATTAGGTATTAGTATAACTTCACTTCTTTCATGATGGATCGTTTACTGAGACCCTGTTTTCGCAACCAAATACTAACAAATGAGTTTTGTTTGTGAAATTAAAAATTTAAATTAACTATAACCTATTTTATATTGTGTGCACGATGTATAACTGATTTAAAGGCCGTCTTACAGTTGTTTCAATTTCAAATAGTATTTTGAGACTTTTTATACCGTATCTAGTCTAATAATTGAATAAAATTTATTGAAACTAGATTGTCAGCTACATATTTATTAAAACAAATAAAATAATTTTTACTATCTTCTTAACTTTGCCCAATATATTTGTATTAATATTTTTTAACTTTATGTAAATTTATTAACAATACAAAAGTATTAAAATCGGTCTGGAATCTTGTAAAATTTCACAACTTTAGTAATTTTCGTCATTTTGGGTAAATGAGTTTTTAAATCTTTCTATGGTTTTAAAATTTCTTGATATTTTTGGCGGCATCTCATTATGAACTCATTATATATCTTTTAACTAAATATCTATTAAGAAGTTATTAACATTGCTATGTGTCTTATAAAAGGAGCTGGAACAGATATTTCATCATTATACAATTACCCGAGTATATTTGAACTTGGTGTCATGGCTTCGTATAATTCAATGGATAGCGTGTACCTACAGTACAGATTTCTTATGGTGCAGTTCTTCTTTCTCACTTTCTCCCACTATTGCTGATTTGCAGTAGTGGGAGAAAGTGAGAAAGAAGGTAGTAACGTGAACCGCACCACAAGAAAGCTGTACTGTAGAAGGATGTTTTTGGATCGATGGATGTTTTTTCAACTGGATAGTCAGGATTAACTTAAATATTAATGGAAAAGATAATTGAAAATTTATGTGTTCCAGCGGAAGTTTCTGAAAATTGGCAGGAAAGAAAACTAAATATTTCCGTAACCGAGGGAAGAAAAAAACTGAAACGGGAATTGACAATATTGAGAGTCTCGTCTTCAATTTTAAAAGATGTTAAGCTAGTTCCAATTGTATACTCCAATGTCATAATTCTTGAGGACGAATCTGATGACGCGAAAAATGTCTCCAGTTCACAAACAGAAACCCAAAAAAGAATAGAAACTAATTTCACATAAATATGACTAGACACCTATTTTAGAATAAAAAATAAAATAAACACATAATAATTATAGTAAAGTTACAATTTATATTAAAACATTAGTAGTGTACCATGAATTTAAACATAATAATGCTCGAGCCGAATCATTTGAATCATGCGAACATGTTTACACAAGTCAGATAAAGTACCACCCAAGTAGATTCGAGATTTTCCAGACTCTCGACTCGATATCGAGATTAGTGGAGCAATTTCGAGACGACACGAAAGTCACTTTTTATTTGATTTAAAATTTCGAGACGAGACTAGAATTGGTATACTCTCGACTAATCTCGAAAAACGGTATCAAGGATATATGAAGAAACGTAGCTGAAGGACCGTGTAAACAAACTAGTATAGTATTTTGGAATATAATATTGTTGATTATTTCTAAAATTACATTGATGATGCCGACAACGAACTGACAACTTATTATGGAGATTCGTCTAACATGCAACATGTAGCGTTCTTGACTGTTTCATGTTGAGCCAACCTAGTTGAGATAAATAGGGTGAGACGTGTTCACGTCTATTTAGACCATAAATAAATCTTATGCAGCAGGTCTGTACTTTTGGAATTTTTTAAGCATCGTAAGAGGTGGTGAAAGAACCATATATCGTGTCACAATACTTAAATAAAGACTGAACCAGACTGCTGGATAAGATCACTCTATTTTTTTGTGATAAAATTAATCTATTCATGTAAATATTTTATATTTTAAGTAAGATTTTTTAACATAAAGAGTAACATATTCAGTAAATCTGAGTCTATGGTCGAACGATAAATCAAAATTTTTACGTGTATTTGAAATATGTACTTGAACATTATTTACAAATATATTAATAACATTGTTATTCAGTAACAATTTCCTGGTCGTCTCATTACCAAGCAGCATTACAACAGATTTAGACTCATTCAGGCGTAGGAAATAATTAGAACTCTATTTTGCCATGGCTTCTAGATCACTAGTATTCGTATTATTGACAGCTGTTTGAGCATCTTTCTGATCAAATGATATGTATATTTGGGTATCATCGGCATACGAGGAGCATTCAAATATAAACGAGCCTTTTGCTTCTGAGGACTTAGAAAGTATGTCGGAGGTTGGCAGAGCATTAGGAAGGGTAGATGGGGATCCCTTCCAGATGAGTAAAGACCCATCCGATCGCCCGACCTGTTCCCTGAGTTGTCCTCACAATGAGAGGAAGAGGCTCATCCATCGATTGCGCAACGCATCATTATAAAGTTTCTAACGTATGAGGGCGTTAAGTCAGCCGAAATTCGGGACCAACTGCATACACAGTTCGGGGAAAACACATTTTCATGGCCGCGAGTAAAAATTATATTGGCCACAGTATGGAGTGGAGAGAAAAAGGGGAGCCAGGACCATCAAAACCAAAACTCGCTTGTCAGTCGGGATGGTGATGTCAACTGTGTTTTGGGATTCTCAAGGAGTTTTTCTCATTGGTTTTCTTCAAAATGGTTGCACAATAAACACTGTCTACTACTATGACCTTCTTGACCAGGTTCGAGCTGCATATCGGTCAAAAAGGTGTTGTCAGCCCATCCGATATATTCTGTTCATGTATGACAATGTAAGATCCCTCATTGCAGTCTTAACAACCCAAAAATGGCTAAAATGCACTGGATCCGCCCGAAGTCTTTTCTTCGAAACGGGCGTGTAAAAATTACCTGTTCGATGGGAGAAATGCATAACTAAGACGGGGAATTATGTAGAAAAATAATTATAAAGTGTGTTTTTTGCCTAAATGTTAAATTATTTTTTTGCAAAAGGATCTTTTATATTTGAATGACCCTTGCACAAATGAGTTCTGCAATTATTTACACATTTTACCAAATCAAAAACATAAGTGGAGAATAAAAGTGGCCCTAAAATGGAGCCATGAGCTACGCCCTTAACGAGAGATTAGAGAGAAAGCTGCTGATGAGTTGTACGCTACTGATATTAAAGCCTATAAAATGTAGTTTGGCAAGGAGAAGATCGTGGTTAAGGGTGTCAAAAGCTTTAGTAAAATCTGAGAGAGCTAGAACCACCATACGTTTGTTGTCAACGTCACTGACAGTATAATCAATTATTTGCTGTAGAGCTGTTGTTGTGCATGTGATATAGCCGCGTCTAAAACCTGACTGACATTGTGGTAATATATTGTTGTTTGTTAAATAACGCACAATTTGAAAATGTATTGGTCATATTTTATAGTCTCCCATCTATAAGTATATATATATATATATATATATATATATATATATATATATATATATATATATATATATGTTTATTAGAGTTGTCTTATAAAAAAAAATTGGGCCGGTGAAAATCTGGAAACACCCTTATGTGAAAACGCGGAAAATGATATTAAAATAATTTTTAGATCATTGGAGCAGGTGCCTCATGAACTGTTTTCATCAGAATAACGACAATTTAACATAAAATGAAATTTCTAATTATTCGAAGTTTCTTAACATTGAATTGTTAATTAAAATTATTGGATTCAATATCATAGTTTCTAGATAGTGGAAGTTGCTAAAATTTTGTAATATGGAATGTCTAGATTGTTTATGGTAATTTGCATTAAATTATGACACTGTAGAATAAAGCTGTATTCCATTTTATGTTAAATTGTCGTTATTTTGATGAAAACAATGTTTGAGGCACCTATTCCAATGATCTAAATTTCTTTAAATATCATTTTCTGCGTATCGAGGTTTCACAGGCCCAAATTTAAAAAAATAATATATATATATATAAGTTATATAGGAGTCCAGCCCTGTATTGCACAATAATTTAGATATGTTACATCAGACAACTTCTCACGCTGTAAGGTGAGACTTAAAGCTTAGTAAGGTAAATTCTGCATATAAAAGAGAGATATGTAACTTGTAGATTTAGATTCTGCTCTGTACATCAAAGTATAAACACGTTGTAGTTGCTTGAGTAAAAATAAAATAAATTTTTTTAAGATTGAATTGATCTAGTATTATATTTGGCGCAGTCGGTAGGATTGTGATATATCAATTGTTTCGAAAATTCGACAAGAATTCAATTCGTCAAAAAACAGTGATAGTCAGTTTCTACTGTTTAATCACAATTCGAACATAGTCAATTCAACGTCTCGAAACGAACTTCATAAGTGCCAGCAAAGCTAGTGCCACAAGTTACTGTACGAGATCATCCAACACAAGCATCCTGAGAGGGTTGAAGCCGTCGCCACAGTCAGAGCATCATCCCATTCTCCAACGTGTACCAGAATTCTCAACTGCCGAGGAATCAGCACCAACCTCACCGGAAGTGCCGATCCGTCCCCGTCTTCCAGCCCAGCCTGCCGAGCGAACATCGGAAGGAAGAAGACGAACCATACCAATGATAAAAGAAACAATCTTACTATTGTAAGTCCATATTTATATTATTATATTGTCATAATCACTGTACACACAAATTCACTGACACAAATTATAATTTAATCCTGAACTGGATTCTCTACTCGAAATATTAAATAGTTTAAATATTAACGAGAACACAATGCCAGATTTAGAAAACCAGCCGATGGTAGCACCCATCACAAACTATAATAGAAATCAACAAACTATCAATGATTTAGTTAACGCCATACCAAAATATAATGGCAACCCCAAAGCTCTCACGCGTTTCATAACACAAACTGACGAAATTATTGAATTAATCAATGCCTTTGAACCAAATGAAATTCAAAGCAAAGTTATTTTATTTCAAATTAAATCAAAATTAGTTGACCGCGCAGAAGAATTAATAAACGATCATAAATTCAATACATGGAAAGATCTTCGCGCATTTCTTATCGCAAAATATGATGATAAACAACAGGCTCCAACTATTGCCTGTAATATGGTTAAACTCCAACAAGGTAAATTAACTACATTCGAATATTTAAAAGAAATACAAAAACTTAACGATCGTGCCGTCGCAAAAATTAATCTATGTAACCTTACACCCGACGCAAAAGATGGCATCATCGCATTCATCCAATCCATAGCCGTGCATTCATTTATTTCCAACTGCAAAGACCCTTACAGGAATAACTTAGCTACTCGTAATCCATCTTCCTTGGAAAGTATTGAAAATCTCCTCACAAATGATTTTCAATATCTACACGAAAATCAACACCAAAACCAAATACCAAACAAATCCAAAATAATTTACAAACCTACACCATTTAACTTCAACCATCCTATTCAACAAAAACCATCCCCTATGCAACAAAAGCATGTATCACCATTGCAAAAATTCCCTAGCCCACAAAGAACACAACAAATACAAGTATACCAACCCAAACCATTCGCCCCGCGAGAAAATATTCGAAACGCACAGTTTATGAATCCAACCCCTATGAGTATGCAAACTCAAACAACCCGTCCACGAAATTATTTTCAACGAAATCAACCACAGCAAAATTACATATGTGAAGAATTATTTAATCAAAATTTTGAAAATAATGAATCCGAAAATTTAGAGACCGAAAATTATTCTGATATTCAAGAAATTAATGAAATTATTGAAAACGAAAATGAATACATTGAACAAATTGATACTCAAAATTTTCACCAACTCGATTCACCAGAATCGAATCGTTAGCAAATAATTTAAGTAAACTCCCTTACATACAAATTAATAATTCTAAAATACTTCTAGACACAGGTTCAACTCAAAATTATATTCACCCGAAATTAATTAAACCTGACACAACTAAATTCTGTGAACATTTTATAATTCATACATGCAATGGCAAATCGTCCGGAAGTGAGTTTACATTTTTTCAATTTAAAAATTTAAATTTTAAAAGTTATATTTTTAATTTTCATAAAGATTTTGATATTTTATTGGGCATACCTGGAATTGAACTATTAAAAACTAAATTTAATTTTGAAAAAGGTGAAGTAATATTTTTAAACAAATATAAATATAAATTTCAGTACTTAAATCAAAAACAAAATAAAACTCTTAATATGGAAATAAATAAACAAACTATTAGAAATGACCACTTAAACGAATCGGAACAAAAAGAATTATTTACAACTTTAAATAAATATAAAGATTTAATCTTAAACGATAATGAAAAACTTTCGTTTACTAATAAAATAAAACATGACATAAAAACAACCGATAATATTCCTATACACGCAAAACAATACAAATACCCAGAAACATACAAACAGGAAGTGCAAACTCAAATCGAAAAAATGCTGAACGATGATATAATTCAACACTCGTACTCCCCCTGGTCTTCTCCCATTTGGGTAGTCCCTAAAAAGATGGACGCATCCGGTAAACAGAAATTTCGCGTTGTAATTGACTACCGTAAACTAAACGACAAAACTATTGACGACAAATTTCCTATCCCGGACATTACAGACATACTTGATAAACTAGGAAAATCAAATTATTTCACAACCATAGATTTAACCTCTGGCTTCCATCAGATAGAAGTTAATCCCAAAGACATTCCCAAAACTGCATTCTCAACTAACACCGGGCACTATGAATTTAAGCGAATGCCCTTTGGACTTAAAAATGCCCCCGCTACCTTCCAACGCTTGATGAATTTTGTATTGAAAGATTTGGTAAATAAAATATGCTTCGTATATCTCGATGATATTATTATCCTCGGTACATCTTTAGAAGAACATTTAATAAATGTAGAAAAAGTGTTTCAAAAATTACGCGAAGCTAATCTCAAAATTCAGTTAGATAAATGTGAATTTCTCCGTAAAGAAGTAGCGTATCTCGGCCATATCATTACAACCGACGGAATCAAACCAAATCCCGATAAGATCCAGGCAATTAAAAATTTTACAATTCCAAAAAATCCTAAAGAAATTAAATCCTTCCTTGGACTACTCGGTTACTACCGACGTTTTATTGATAATTTTTCTAAAATAACGAAACCACTTACTACTTGTTTGAAAAAAGGAAATAAAATTGACATAACCAATAAAAATTACATAGAATGTTTTGAGAAATGCAAAACTCTCCTATCCAACAACCCTATACTGCAATATCCCGACTTTACAAAAGACTTTATCTTGACGACGGACGCTAGCAATTACGCAATCGGCGCCGTACTCTCCCAACGCGATGGAAACAACAAAGACTTACCAATCTCTTATATTTCACGAACATTAAACTCGCATGAAATTAACTATTCTGTCATCGAAAAAGAACTACTTGCTATTGTTTGGGCAACTAAACAATTTCGCCCATACCTGCTAGGCCGAAAATTCAAAATTATCACTGACCACCGCCCTCTTGTCTGGCTAAATTCCTTAAAAGAACCTAATCAAAAACTTATCAGATGGCGCCTCAAATTAGAAGAATTTAATTATGAAATCGAGTATAAGAAAGGCTGTCAAAATTATGTCGCTGACGCTCTCTCGCGCATAAAACCAAAATTCGAAATTCGATATAAAAATTCCGATATTTTTGAATCAAAAAATCCATTGGTGCACTGTGTTTCTAAAGACCTACATATGTCACAAGGATTTGCTAAACAAGTGAAACAAAGATATACTTTAACAAAATTATTTAATTTAGATAATAAAATTTATATTCAGAAATCACATAGAATAATATTACATTTAATAACAAAAGAATTCTACGATCAAAGAAAACCAACCATATTAGATGTTGAGAAATGTTTAAATAAACTACTGGAATACTGTATTCAAAATGACATCAATGAACTTGACCTACCACGCATTGGCACTGGACACGATAAATTACCCTGGATAAAAATTGAAAAATCTATACAAAAAATATTTGGCAATACTTCAATTATATTTAATGTTTTTAATAAACCTGAAGATTTAGAATTAAACTTGAACTCTGATAACGAATCCGTAGTAGCTGAAATAGGATCCGAGTCTGATAACGAAACGCTTCACTCAGACGATGAAAGCCCAGTAAATGGACTGACATATTTAGATTCGTGCCTTAATACTTGCCGTAATCAAATTATTGTAAAAGAAACAAAAGATAAAAATAGCGTTAAAATAGAGAAAATTTTTGACAATAAAATTCAACGTATTTATTTTTATTTAAATAAACAAAATTCAAATTTTAGTATTACACAGTTTATAAAAAATTATCTTCAACCCGGTATTACGTATTACTGTCTGATACCTGAAAATTTTAAACTAAATTTCAATTCCATATTACAAACATACTTTGTGAAAGGAAGTTATAAATTAGTACGCTGTAAATGCATGGTTAAAGACATAGAGAACGTAGACGAACAACAACTAACTATACAGAACTACCATGAGGGTAAAACCAACCATCGTGGAATTACCGAAACTTATAACAAATTAAAACTTCAATACTACTGGCCAAACATGTCTAAAGACATACGAAATTATATAAACAAATGTGACGTCTGTCTCGCGAATAAATATGAGCGGAACCCCATCCAAATTCCAAATATTATAACCCCAACAGCTGATAAGCCTTTTGAAATATTACATGTAGATTTGTTATCCTTAGAACAAACTAAAATACTTACTATTGTTGACTCATTTTCTAAATTTGCTATAGCTTATATTTTAAAAGATAAAAACGCAGTCACAATTTTAAACAAATTAATAAAATATTTTACACATTTTACTATTCCGATAAAAATTATATCTGATAACGGTTTGGAGTTTAATAATAAATTGATTCAAAATTATTTAGAATTACGAAAAATAAAAATTCATTATATCTCTGTAGATAACCCAAAAAGCAATGGAATAGTTGAACGATTTCATTCATCTCTCATCGAACACATGCGTATTATAAATCAAAACCCGATAACAAAATCCCTTAAATTAAAAGAACGTTTAAATTACGCTCTAATCGCGTATAATAACAGTATTCACTCTATAACAAAACGAACGCCAATCGAAATTGTATACGGGATAGACGCAAATTCAAATATTAAACCTGAAGAAATTATCGTAGAAGATTACGTACATAAACATTCGGAAATATTAAAAGAAATTAACCAACAAGTAAAACAGAATATTGAAAAAGCCAAGTTGAAATACGCTAAACCACAAGATAAACAAATTGACATCCCTGAAGACGCACATGTAAAAATTCATAAACGAAATAGTGGCAAAATTGAAAAACCTAAATTTAAGAAAATTAAAGTAAAAGCAGTAGTACACGAACGCGGTCAAATAATCGACGATAAAAATAAAAAACACAAGTTGACACAATTAAAGAAACCCCGTATTACTGTTTCAGATTGATTCCATATGGAATCACGTTAATAATAAAAGATGACCACAACCCTGGCATCAATATCCTTGAACTCGGTGTTGCCCACATCCAGGTAAACACACAAACTATAATTTTCAAAATTCCTTTGGAAGATTTATTCAAACAATTTGAAATATTAACACAAAATACTAAAGCACTGTATTCGAAACTTGATCTCCATAAGCTCGATAATAGTATAATTAATAACCGTAATATATTGAATACTTTATTAAATCACATTCAAGAAAAAGTTCAGTTACTAAACCTACACCGCAGAAAACGTGGTTTGATAAACGGCCTCGGAACAATAATCAAAAGTATAACCGGAAACCTCGACGCTTCCGATAAGGAACGTTACGATCAAATATTAGATAACGTTGAAAATAATCAAAAAATTATGTCCAACAAAATTAATACACTTATTCAAATAAATAATAATATAACAGCCCAATTTAATGAAAAAATAAAATTAATTAATGAAAATAATAATGCATTAAATGAAAAAATTCAAGCATTGAATAAATACAATGCAAAAATTCTGGACGAACTGGTAACCATAAAAATTGAGAATGTTATTAATCAATTCACGCAAGTAGCGCAAGATATTTATTTTTCCTTGGTTCAACTTGAAGAGACATTTACATTCTGTAAATTAAATATTTTATATTTTGGTATAATAAATTACGAACAATTTCTGAAAGAAATAAATAAAATAGAAAATAAACATTTACGTTCATTAATATTAAATAATATTCAGAATAACGATATTTCGAAAACATATTGCTCTTATAATGATTTAAAATTGACCATTCTTATTGAAATGCCTGCAAACACACGAGTAGAGAACTTAATACAAGTCACACCTATCCCGACAAAACTACATAACTCATATGAGACTATGAATATAGTAAATGGATTGTATTCGAAAAATAATTGTAAAATAAAACCTGTTAATAAATGTATAAAATTAGATGATAAGGAATATTATTGTATATCTGAAAATAATGAGTATAATAAATGCTTGGAAAATATTATCTGTTATAAAGAATTTGAACATTGTCAATATTCAAAATTATCACAAATAAATTCGGTAATAACTGTAAAAAACTCAAAAATAAAGTATTTATATTTCCCTAATGAACAACAAGTAAAACTCACTTGTAATAATAATTTCGAAATACAAAATCTTAAGGGAATTTATATCACCGAAACTTGTGAAGTGAATAATCAAATAGAAATATCTAGTAACTTTGGAAATTTAATTGATTTAAATCAAAATATAACAAACATTCAAATAAAACATTTAGAACATAAAAACCATAATATTTCTAACTTCAGTATAGAAAAACAAAGAGAAATTCATTTAAATTCAATTCATAATATTAATAATAATAATGAAACTCATTATATAATATTGTATACTTTTATAGTATTAATTATGATTATAATTATCTGTTATTGTTTAAGGAATTTTTGTAAATGCAGAAGTTATCTTTCTAAAAGAAACAAAATTAATCAAAAAGATATTGAGTTAAATGAAATTAGTAAAAGTAATTCTCCTCAAGAATTAGCTTTTCCTCTTAAGGGTGGAGGAGTTATATAGGAGTCCAGCCCTGTATTGCACAATAATTTAGATATGTTACATCAGACAACTTCTCACGCTGTAAGGTGAGACTTAAAGCTTAGTAAGGTAAATTCTGCATATAAAAGAGAGATATGTAACTTGTAGATTTAGATTCTGCTCTGTACATCAAAGTATAAACACGTTGTAGTTGCTTGAGTAAAAATAAAATAAATTTTTTTAAGATTGAATTGATCTAGTATTATATTTTATATATATATATATATATATATATATATATATATATATATATATATATATATATATATATATATAAGGCAACTCTAATATTTATAATCTCTGTTTTATAGTATGGTAAATATTATTATCCTTTACTTATATTTATTAATATTTTAGCTAAAAAATGGCAAGCGGCAGCGATATTTCAATTGGAACACTACTGGAGATACAAGCTAAAGCTAAAAGTGCAACAAATAAACTTAGATACGAATTTGTGTACCAAAATTTCATGGATTGGGGATTAAAAAATAACTATTTGAATTTTGTTTTAATTTAGAAATATTATTGAGTGGTCGTAGAAAAAGTATAGTACATAATTCGAGATAAAGCAATTACACCCTCGTGGAATTACAAATTCACCGCTAAGCTGCTCGTGTGTCAATGTTTTTATGCGTGCGTAATTTGCTCATATCTCGTTATGTAATATACTATTACCTATATGTAAAATTAAATTTATAAATCAAAATTTGTAAATAATTCAGTTAAAACCGTCTATAAATGTACTTACATTAAGAGCGTTTGCTGCAGGATCTTTATTTAAAAATCAAATTAATATACCAGTTATGTAACACTTAAAATAGAAATTTATATACTATTGCTACTCTAGCTTGTTTAGAGTTATTGATTAATAGTGTAATTTAAATATATTATCGCGAAAACCTTGAAATATTCGTTACTTATGATATTTTTTCCGCAGACAAGAAAAGAAATAATTATAGTGCGCCTAGCATATACCCTTGCAATGGCGGCGAAATCCAAGTAAACACAAGAGAAAATATAACACTGCACTGCGCTGGCTCCCGACCTGTCACGTGGCGAGCCAAGGATGAGGTATGTCTCCTTTAGATGTGGGACTTGGGATTATACAGGCTGTTTTCAATATTATTGTTAATATAAGGCGTGTTTCTTTGTCTTATGAATGTGATTTTATAAATCATGATTCGCTTAAATAAGATTCATTTTAATAATGTTTAAAATAGAATACCAAAGAAACAAGTAAAAAAATGAATCATGATTTAAATTCACTTCATATATTCCTTACCAGTAGCATTTCCAATATTGTTTACGTAATGCGTGAAACATTTCTTGATGTTTCATAATAAAATTTATATCTCCTTGAATTGAGTATAATAACGTACATTGAATAATTCCTTCCGGTTTTGCACTACTTCCCGCCATTTTATTTGTTACTCAAATCATAGTGATTGCGAAAAATGTATGATTCAGAAGGGAAGGGGGAATGCAGTGCTTGATCACAAAATGAAAGAGTGGGGATAATAAATAACGAACGAAGAAACATGATTCTTCTTGATCATGTTCACTTTGATCACTTTGATTACGAATCATAGTTCAAAGAAACATGCCTATAGTGGGTGAAGTTAGCACACAACTTTGTTATACATCTGTATTTCATTATTTAACAATTACACATGGCACATGTTCGGTATACGAGTATAGACTAGATGTTTCACTTACATATAGAAAATATGATTTTAAATATATAAATTTAATAATCTAATTCTTCTCAAAATTGGAAACAAATACACAAAATTCACAAAAAAAAATAATTTTTTTGTGCAATCGGACGCGAACTAAGCATTTTGCAATCGCATTACAGGCCTCTAAATTGAATTTCACGCCTGTTGTTATGGTAATGGACACGAAATCCAGAATAATTGTTTTTTACCCTATTTCGCGACCGTTGTTAGTGGTAAAACATTAATTTTGACACTTGAGAATTGACATTATTTTTTCAAAACTATTTGTTTTATTTATCAAATGTCAATAGCCATTTTCTATTTACTATAAAATTTTTAAAATTAATAAAATTTGTAATTACATATTTTTTACGGTTGCATAAAAAATAGTGTTTACACCTTGTCCACGATATTCCTTTATCGCCCTCGAGATTGTCCCGCCTAGGTCACAAGCGGCCCCGGCGACAATTTTTCTCTCGGTACAATAAGAGTATGATAAATAAAATAAATTTCAATTAATTGAATTAAAAGTCGAGTGTTCTTTACGTTCTTAACTTACAAGTCCAGTGCACAACATTGACAGGTCCAGGGAATGAAAATTGTACTTAAAAAGCTTAAGAACATTCTTCTTGACTTGGAATCAATACATTAAAATGTATATCGTCTAAATTTAATCTTTTTTAAGAGCCTGTATATTTTAAAATTATAATCCATTTAATTTATATGTAATTGAAAGTGACTGCATGGATTCAGCTCTAAAATGTTTTAGAAAAGGACTTTATATATTCACAATCAGTTAAACATAACAAGCGGCATGTATGAAGCATACCTTCACATCTCAGCACTTCGTTACACTGACACAGGTTTTTATTATTGCCACGAAAACGATTCTCGTTCGGATCACCCATTTAAATCGGATAAAATTTATGTATTTGTCAAAGGTAAGGTTTTATATTTTCAATTCATTTTTAAGGTGAAATTCTATTTGTACTTGTTTGCTTGCAGACGAAAATAATTTGTATCTACCATTGAAATACAATCCGTACGTCTACCCATATAACAATGTGACAGTGCCATGTTTGCCAACATCACAAGATACTAACGTATCTCTTTCACTGATGTACGCAGCGCGTGATCCCGAGACAAGGAGGTACGTAATTAAATGTATATAAATACGTAAATGCTCTCGGAAAAGTTTATTTTTTTATTTTAAATTATTTTTCACTCACAATTACACTCCGATACAATTATTTACATAAACAAGTAATTTTCTTATGTTAGAATATATTATATTTTATTAACCTGGTTTCTGTGAAATGGAATTGTCATTTATCACAGGATACAGAATACAAGTTAAGATTTATAATAATAAATAAATAAATATATCATAACGCCTTTTACCCAATATGGGTGTGCCACTCTGCTTACACAGATCTCGATAAGTGATATATTTTTTCGTTTGAAATGCGGTTACCAGCCGACAAGTCATAGCCCCCAAAGATGTTAGTGGAGGAGGAGCCACAGGGGTAAATTTAAATTGGCAACTGTCAGCTATGGGATTCGAACTGAGGATCTTACGATTTGTATTTCTTGGACATTCTGTGGTATGCCCAAGTGTATAATTTGGAAGAGAGCGCTGCTTTGTCCCATTACTATGAAATGTTGCCAAGTGGCTAAACTACATTTTGATGCATAATGTTTAAGAACGAGCTGAAATAGTCGTGTATAGAATATGTTACCCTAAGATCATATAACTATACTGGATACGCGGAACGGTGAATGCGAGGGATCAAGAGAGACAGTAAGAATACATTAATGACGCACAGCGCGCAGACTCACAGTCACACAAGCAAACAAACGGAGAACAGTGACGCGTTCTGAGTATGCGTGCTGTGGGTGAGTTTAGTTTTGTCTCCCACTCACTTACAAAATTCCTTATGCCATCTTTCTTAATCCCTTGCATTTGCACCACCGCACCGTGTGGATAGACATATGCTTTCGCGTATCGGCGTATCCAGTATAGTTATATGATCCAAGATGTTACCACATGATAACATATTTGAATTTGCCTCCGTTAACTTCCCTGACATCCGCTTTTTACATAAAAGCAAAATTTATGTAGAATCATGATTTATTTTGAAAGCTTTGACTAGTCAGTGTTGTGCAGTGGCAAAAAAACTTTAAAAAAGTATTAGGTACAAGTATATTTTGAGGTAAGTACAAGCTTTGATATTTTTTCTTACTCTTACTACATATATATATATATATATATATATATATATATATATATATATATATATATATATATATATATATATATATATATAAGTTACAGAACACTCAACCACCATAAAGTGCTGAGTCGGACATTTCTCAGTACTTTTCCATGATATAGTAAACTGTAATAGTATACCTAGTTTGTAGATGAAGTATGATAAATGTATTGTAAGTTAGTTTAGTTTAGATTCAGAACTTGTTGTATTCACACGTACTCTTTTATGTACAATAAATAATTTTTTAAAAACCCAATCGAAAAGTCTTGAAACTTAAGTGGCGCAGTCGGTAGGATTGTCGAAACAGATTAACGAATATAATTTGTTTCACATTGTGATTTATTCGACAATCGAACAATTTCTACGTGTTGTGAAATCAACACTTCGAGACAACTTCATTGGACATCCTGCATCTTCACGCCAGCTGAGCGAACATCAACTGCCGAGAAGAACGAGCACAAGAACGTTTCCCATCCACTGAGAGGACATCAGCGAGCACGGGACTGTCTTGTTCGACTACAACGCCAGTGACCATCTTCAACGCACATGTCGTGGACACTGACGCTTTTGTGAGTACACATTTATGTCATTTCGGGAAACAATTCCTTTATTAAACTCATCAGAGTCCAGTTCTGAATCTGACTCCGATCCGGAAGATCGTAACTTAAATCCAATATCTCCATTAAATAATCGAAACTTATTAAGAAACCCTTGTTAAACATGGCTCTCCCTCTAAAAAAAGAATACTTGGACATGATCCCAGATTTCCACGGAGAAAGAGAATTACTTTCTAGATTTTTAGATATATCACAAAAATTAGTAACCAAATTTTATAATGTAGCTGACCCTAATGACTTTCAAAACGAATATTTGATGAGTACAATTAGGTCAAAAATTAAAGGTGAAGCAGCTGTAAATATTGCTAGTTGCACAATTGAAACATGGGACCATTTAAAAGCGGCGTTAATAAACACGTACGCAGACAAAAGAGACTGGTTTACTCTTAATATTGAAATAACTGCATTGAAGCAAGAACCAAACGAATCCGTATTTGATTTTTATAGCAGGTTACAACACTTGTTAAACCTACAAATATCTTATATAAGTACAAATGCAACCCCTGAAGCTTCCGTCATAATGATAGATTATTTTCGGAATTATGCTCTCAGAATTTTATTAAAAGGTTTGAAAGAGCCTATAGGCCAATTAATGCGGGCAAAGAACCCACCAGACCTAAATTCCGCACTAGGAATGCTTGCAAATGACTTCCAATTCGAATATGTTTCGAAGTCGTCTAAAAACACCTCTACAAACACTCACAAGCCAATACAAAAATCAAATACACAAAACACTCAAACATTTAATAGATTTAAACCATTCCAACATATCACTCCAAATAATTATTATCAACAACCAATTAATTCAATCCCTGCGAGAACTCATAATATACCTAGTATTCTACCCAAACCTAACCCTCCAAATACAACGAACAGAAACCCAACTGTCAACCAAAGATTTTCTAAACCAATTCCTATGAGTATCTCCACACGAAATACTGCACCTTATCAAACTAGACAAAACCCCGGACCATCCCGGCAAACTCAGAATTATCGCAGTAATAATTTTTCTAACTTTCCGAAATATATCGCGGAAGAATTATATAACATAAACGATGCAGAAGCAGTAAATGATGAAATTTATAATGAATACCAATCTGAACAAAATACTGATTCAAATGTTGCTGTTATCACGGATTTCGAGGAAGCAAATCATGATAATAATTTTTTAGAGATAAATGCCTCGGAACCAAATATCACCCACACATTGAACTAATGCACCTAACTAACTACCAAAGTAAACTCCCATTTATAGTAATACCAGAGAATAAATTAAAAATTTTGATTGATACGGGAAGTACGAAATCATTCATCAGACCTGACGTCGCATTTAAATATTATAAAACTCATATCATAAACGACCCGTTTCAAATTACAACAGCTCACGGCACGTCCACCGAGTTGTATAGCACGAAGGTACCCGTTTCAAAATTATTTAACATTAAAGATCAACCAAATCTAGAATTAAAATACCATTTATTTAAATTTCATGATCAGTTTGATTTACTTTTGGGTTTAGATAACTTGAAATTGTTAAAAATTATTATAGACATTCATAACGATTTAATTATAACTCCTAATTGTAAAATTAAAATTCAGTATCATGATCACCCTGAAAATTCGAATAATAATAATAATATTACATTTAATAATAATAATAATACAGTAGAAGCTAACACTGAGAAAGTTATAAAAGTCAAAGTCGACGTTGAAAACGGAACAATCTTAATACCGAGAATAAAAACTAAAAACACATTAATACCTGAATGCGTCTCTGTCGCAAGTAATTTTCAAGCATTATGCACACTTATTAATTTTTCTGAAGAAAAAATTAATTTTACACAAAAAAATCCTATAACTGTTGAAAAAATGAATCAATACGAAACATATAGTAGTCCCAATTTAAATTTTAATTATTCTGTAAAGTCATATTTTGATATGTCCAAAATTAAGTTAGATCATATGAATGTAGAAGAAAAAGCAGCAATAGTACAATTATTAGATGAATACTCTGATATTTTTTATTCAGAAGATCAAAATTTAACTTTCACTAATCAGATTAAGCATACAATAAAAACAAGCGACGAATTACCAATTTACACTAAATCTTATAAATATCCAAACATTCATAAACAAGAAGTTAGATCTGAAAGTTCTCAAAATGCTTGACCAAAATATTATCAGACCCTCAAATTCACCATGGTCCTCGCCTATTTGGGTTGTACCAAAAAAATTAGACGCGAGTGGCAAAAAGAAATGGCGAATCGTAATCGATTATAGAAAACTTAATGAAAAGACAATCGGAGACAAATATCCCTTACCCAATATTAGCGACTTACTAGACAAATTAGGACGTTGCCAATATTTTACGACACTCGACCTAGCCTCGGGATTTCATCAAATAGAAATGGACGAGACTGACATACAAAAAACCGCGTTTAACACCGAAGACGGACACTATGAATTCTTACGCATGCCCTTTGGATTAAAAAATGCACCTGCGACATTCCAAAGAGTAATGGATAACATTTTACGAGGACTGACAAACGACAAATGTTTAGTTTACTTAGACGACATAATCGTTTTCAGCACAAGCTTACAAGAACACGTTAATAATTTAAAACTCGTATTTGAACGCCTTAAAAATGCAAATTTTAAAATTCAAATTGACAAATCAGAATTTTTAAAGAAAGAAGTCGCGTATCTTGGACACATAATTACCCCAGACGGTGTCAAACCGAACCCTGATAAAATTTCGGCAATTCTAAATTATCCTATACCAAAAACCACAAAACAAATAAAAGGATTTTTAGGACTTTTAGGCTATTATAGAAAATTTATAAAAGACTTCGCTAAAATTACCAAACCATTTACAAAGTGTTTGAAGAAAGATTCAATAATTGACATTAATAACCCTGAATACAGACAATGTTTCGAAATTTGTAAAAATCTTTTGACTAACGAACCGCTACTCCAATATCCCAACTTTGATAAGGAATTCAACCTAACGTGTGACGCCAGCAACGTCGCCATCGGAGCTGTACTATCTCAAGGCAGCCTGGGTAACGACCTGCCCGTCGCTTACGCGAGCAGAACTCTTAACGACACAGAATTAAACTATTCCACCATAGAAAAAGAATTGTTAGCAATAATCTGGGCAACTCAGTATTTCCGACCATACCTATTTGGCAGAAAGTTCAAAATATATACAGACCACCGACCACTCCAATGGCTTTTTTCCCTTAAACAATGTAGCCAAAAACTAATACGTTGGCGGTTAAAGCTAGAAGAATTTGTCTATGAAATAATTTACAAAAAAGGAAAACAAAATACTAATGCTGACGCTCTAAGCCGAATCCATCAAGAAAATAATGATAAAATTTCAAACACCTTACAATTCTCTGACAATGACTCTCCCTTGGCCTTATACCAAGAATATTTAGATAAAAAGCAAACTCAAAATTTTGATTGTAAAAATTTACTTGAAGTAAAAGGAGATTTATTTGACGCTCCAACTGATAGTAGTTTAGCGCACTGTATCAGTAAAGACTTAGAATTATCTCAAGGTATTGCATTACAATTTAGAGATAAGTTTGACGGAATTCACTTATTAGAATCACAAAATCCTAAACTTCATCAGGTATTATATTTAAAAGATAACAATAGATATTTAATATATTTGGTAACGAAAGAAAAGTATTTTAAAAGACCATCATATCAAGATTTATTTTATACATTATTGAATTTAAGGAAATTTTGTATAAAAAATAGAATCAAAAATTTAAGTATTCCAAGAATTGCTTGTGGATTAGATGAATTGAATTGGGATGAAGTCAAAATTATGTTAGAATATATTTTAATGATACTAATGTACTTATAACTGTTTTTAATAAACCTGAAGATGAAATTACCCCCATGGAATTAAATATAAATGAATCAGAGAATTTTGAACATCTTAATAAATTCATGGATAACTTTTATACCGAATTAAGAAATAATAAAGAAATTAACAACGAACAAAATTATAATCATTCACTAGCGGTAGAAGTAGATAACGCACCAAGACGCGATAGCGAAAGTGATGAATCGCAAGATGATAGCGATGTAACAGTACATTCCAACCAAGAGAACCCTATCGTTGGAATACCGATAACAGAATCCCCAGTAAATTACGGAAAAAACCAGATAATAATATCCGAAGTTCAGTATAATCCTAAACCCCCCAAAATATTAAAATTATTTAATAATAAAAAACAAAGATTTTTAGTAGAATTCTCTAAAGATGATTACGAAAAAGAAATGATAACATTTATTAGAGAATATATAGCCCCAAACGTTAAATATCATATTTATTTCGAAGATGAACTATACGAAAAGTTTAGTTCAACACTGCAAACCCACTTTAAAAATTCACAAATTAAATTGGTTAAATGTACACAATATTTAACTGTTGTAACTGACGAAGACGAAATAATTCAAATAATATCAAACTACCACCACAGTAAGACAAATCATAGAGGAATCGATGACACAGAAGCTCGTGTTAAACGAAATTATTACTGGCCAAATTTAAGACACTCTATACAAACATTTATTAACAATTGCGAAATATGCCAAGTAACCAAGTATGATAGAAGACCCCTAAAATTAAAATTGAACATCACTCCTACAGCAACAAAGCCATTTCAAATCATCCACGTAGACAGTATAACTTTAGATCACGCTAAATTTTTAACTATAGTGGATTCATTTTCAAAATTTGCTCAAGCCTACAAATTAAATTCGGGACAGGGAATAGAAGTTGTTAACAACTTAATAAAACATTTTTCACATCACGGAATCCCAGAACAAATAATCTCGGACAACGGACTTGAGTTTAAAAACTCAGTAGTAAAAGAACTTTTAGAATTACATAAAATAGATATGCATTTCATCAGTTCCCAACATCCTCAATCCAACGGAATCATAGAACGTTTTCACTCAACCCTTATAGAGCATATTAGATTGTTTAACAATCAAGAACAATACAAAAAGGAACCTATAGAAATGAAAGTAAATTACGCGCTTTTGGCTTATAATAATACAATTCACTCTGTAACTAAATTAAAACCATCGGAAATAGTTTCTGGCCACCTTGATACGAAATCCCCTTTTGAAATTAACGTCAATCAACAATTAATAAACAATTATATAGAAAATCATAAAAATAAAACTAAATTATTATATGAAATTATAAATGATAAAATTAGACAAAATAAAGAGAAAGTAATTGGTAAATATAATGAAAATAAAGAAGAACTACCAAATATCCCTAAAAATGTGTTTGTTAAAAATAAACAAAAACAACAAAAGACTAAAAATAAATATAAGCCCGAAAAATTAATTAAAATTAATAAACATCTTAAAATCGGAAGAATAAAACCAACACACGGTAATACCACCGACAACATTCATTTCTCAAATATAAAACGCCCTAAGAAAAATACCTATAAGTTTAAATCACTTCCAGGTTGCTCACACTGGGCATCGGACAAGGAACAATAATAGAGAACATAACAGAAAACCTTGGAATCCTTCCTATCAACTTAGGTCCTGCAAAACTCGAGAAGACAACACACACTTTTGTTCACTATCACAATCTCAGTACACTCATCGAACAATATGATAATTTGAACATCCAACATACAAATATTAAAACATTTATTTCCAATAATACTCATTTCACATATGAACTTCATAATTACAATAAAGTATTAGAATTTCTTCAAACTAATATAAACACAAAGCTCAATCACATGGGACTTTACACTACTAAACGCCGAAACAAAAGAGGGTTGATAGATGGACTAGGAACAGTATTCAAAGCTATTACTGGTAATTTAGATGCCCAAGATGGCAAAAGGTATGACAAAATTCTGACGCATTTGCAAGAAAATGAGAATAATTTAGAAAAGCAATTAAAATTATCATATTCCGTAAACCATCAAATAATAAAAAATTTTAATAATACTATTTCAGAAATTAATAAAAATCAAGAAATTTTAAAATCACACATAATACAACTTGCCAACCGCATAAATAATTCACATATTGAAGATATCCTCTTTGCCAAAAATATTTACGACCAATTATCTACACTATATAATTTAATTTTTAGCACATTACAAGATGTAGAAAACTCAATCACATTTTGTAAATTAAAAACTTTACATCCAAGTATAATACAGCCAATAGAATTATTGAACGAATTATTAAAAGTCTCAGACCATTATCATTTACAACTGCCATTCACACCTAAATTGGAAAATTTACTTGAATTTGAATCGTTATTAAAGGTCAGCTGTAAAATTGAGCCTACTCAAATATCATATTTTATTTCTACACCCATTAACTTGAAAAGAATTTTGAGCTTTATTATCTATATCCAATCCCAACAAAGTATGATTCAGAATTTGTGACAATTATTCCAAATTCAAAATATTATTTAAAATCCGATAACGAAATAATTCCCATAAATGACATGTGTGTTCAAACAAAAGTATACCAGTGTTCAACCAGATACTACGGTCACTTCCACTCAACTTGTGAGAAAGAAATTCTTCAAGAACATACTTCAAAACAATGTCATTACACGAAAATAAACATGAAGGAAAATCATGTAGAAGTCATCCCGGAAATCAACAAGTACCTAGCAATCTTTCCGATAGAAGAAAAAATTATAATTAAATGTTTAAAGGAAACCAACATTAAGCCATTAGTTGGAATCCACTTAATAAAGAACGAAGAAGATTGCGAAATCAGATTCAAGGAACAAAAATTAATATTCCTAGACACTGAGCAAGGAAAACCATTACTCCTACCCAAATTAAACTATAATATCCCATCACATAAGATCTCTAATTATTCCATAAATTTAAATCCTGTAAAACTTAATGATATATCCTTCAATCCAATCGTACCAATAAATGAAGATTATACCCAAATGCATATCCCAAGCCTTTGGACAATACTGTTGTATTCCCTCATCGTCCTAACCATGGGATACTTCATAATAAGAAGATACATGCAGAGATCAAGAGGACAATCGAACGAAGATACATCGAATACCCAAGCTACCCCTCGGACTACCCCAATCGAGCTTCCAGGAGGAGCGCCATTCTGATAGGGGAGGAGTTACAGAACACTCAACCACCATAAAGTGCTGAGTCGGACATTTCTCAGTACTTTTCCATGATATAGTAAACTGTAATAGTATACCTAGTTTGTAGATGAAGTATGATAAATGTATTGTAAGTTAGTTTAGTTTAGATTCAGAACTTGTTGTATTCACACGTACTCTTTTATGTACAATAAATAATTTTTTAAAAACCCAATCGAAAAGTCTTGAAACTTAAGTTATATATATATATATATATATATATATATATATATATATATATATATATATATATATATATATATATATATATATATATATATATATATATTTTTTTTTTTTGTGGATTAATTGTGTACAATTCATACTAATAATTAGTAATTACAATACAACAATTATACAACAAGATGTTGTTTTCCCAATCTCGACCTCCATTCCTCTCTATCATGTGCCATGTCTTCTTGTAGGTCTCGGTCTCTCATTGCCTGGCGTATACCTTCAATCCACGATTTTCGGGGCCGCCCTCTTTTATTTCTTCCCGTTGGTTTCCACTTGAATATTTTTTGGGGCCATCTGTTTTCTTCCATTCGTAGAAGATGCCCAAACCACTTGAGACCCCTCATCTCAATCCTTTCGATAATAGTTTCGGTCAAACTGTCGATAAGGGGCCCCACCTCCGATTTGGATGAAACTTTTTGGAAAAATCACCCGAAAAATTATATGTATGGGAAAAATAATGGCAAGTGGGGGAAACCTTTGGATGACCTTGAATACGCGCCGCGCACATACACACGCACACGCACAGACACACGCACAGACACATACACACACACCTACACACACACACACACACACACACACACACACACACACACACACACACACACACACACACACACACACACACACACACACAAATTGTATTATATACCGCGCGTGTGTCTGTGCGTGTGCGTGTGTGTGTATGTCTATTTCTTAGTTTAAAAGTATTTCTCATCACTTTTATTTTGTCTTCCCATTCTGCGAACTGTACTACAATTATCGGGTTTTTCGCTTTTTTATTAATTGCAAAAGCTGCCTTTAGGTTTGCTTCTACATTTGATTCTTCTCTCAAAAAATTTTCAGTTTTTTTTTTCGTGTCCTCAATTTGAATTTTCAAACCTTTAATTATGGCATTATTTCTTTTTTTTTTTTTTCTTCTCTTGATTGCAAATTTTCTTTTCTAATACCTTATCTTTTCCTTGTAGTTCTGCTTTTTCTTTCTTCCATAGTTCTTCCTTTCTTTCGATATCCTCTTGTATTTTTAGTATCATTCTATTGTTTGTTTTTATTTCCTCCTTCAGTTCTCTTTTGTTTTCTTTCATTACCTCTTTTAGAACTTTCAACTCAGACGATAGTAACTTTTTAAACATGTCCTCCATGTTTTTTAGATCCATTTCTTCCATATATTTATTGTCAGTTTTAACCGGTGATCTCTTAAGTACGATACTTTTTTTGAATATTTCTTCTTTATTATCCTCCTCCTCTCTACTTCTTTTCATAAATTCTTTGAGTTGAATTAATATTATACGGTATTATATTATTAGTAAGTTGGTTGGCTACACTCGCGGATGGAATAAATGCACACGGTATTCCACAAGACTGTGCAAAATATATAATTTTTAAGCTTTATTTGGTGTGGAGAAAGAGAAATTTTCAATAGTGGTCGTAGAAACAATTATTATTGTATTTATTTTTATCTTTATTTTTTGCAGTCATAAGCTACATTATTATTATTTTATGTTAAATGCATCAAGTTAACCACTGCTATATTTATTTTCTACCCTATTATTGTTAGTTAGTTGCTTAAGTTAAATTGGAAAATGTCAATAGAAAAAAAATCCCTCAATAAGCTTTTCGCAGCCGCAATTCAGATCGCGAAATCGAATTTCGCGGCCCTTGTTAAAGATAACGGCGTGAAATCGAAAATTATTGTTTTTTACCTTATTTCTGCGGTCGTTACCATTAACAACGGGCGCAAAATAGGGTATACATAATTATTTTGGCACTTGAGAATTGATGTTATTTTTCAAAACTAATTGTTTTGTTTATCAAATGTCAATCCCACAGCTATTTTCTATTTACAACAAAACTGATAAAATTTTGTAATTTATATTTTTAGCGGGTGCACAAACAATAGTATGTATACCTTGTCCGCGAAATCCTTTATCGCCCTCGTAATTGTGCTGTCTTAGCCGCAAGCGGCATCGGTGACAATTTTTCACTCGATACGCTTAAGAGTGATTTCGCGGCGTTGGTATATAAATAACTATTACAGGTCTTTTATGCGCGACAAATAGAAATATGCTAACTTTGATTATCTCCATTTGTAATGTCCTTTGGATCCTAATCATACCATATTTATCTATTTGCATATTGCAGGAGGTTTCACTTTTTGATACTTTCGCTAAATTATTTCACTTGTTTAAGGGATGGACCGAAACAAATGATCGATTCTAAGACATACCCGTATGACCGCCGGGAAGGATTCACCGTCCAGACACCAGGTCCGGGCAATTTATTTGCAACGTGTACGTTTATAACCGGAACTCTGAAAGACATCCAACATATTACTTTCTATGTCTATGGTAAGCATTTTAAAACATCTGATGTATTCGTCGAAAGTAAAGGAACATAGACTGGTTACATTTATTAACTGCTTCCTATGTAACAGATATGATTATATAAAATATAATTGTTTTGTACAATTTTGACATTTCAAACTCACATTACTTACTAGTGATTAAACAACTAAACAACTTTTGAACGTTACAAAATAGAAAAAAGTTTCAAATTAAAATTGTAGCAAATATTATTCTACTTCGTTTTCATTATAACAAATGAATTTATGGACCTAGTGGATAGGTTAGGTAAGATGGATATCGAAATAAATCGAGATCTTCTGACAGTGATGCTTCTGCGAAGCCTTCCGGACAGTTATGAGACCTTTCGGTGCGCGATCGCATTGCGAGACGATTTTCCAGACCCCGACGTGTTACGTGTCAAAATATTGGAAGAGTTCGAATCGCGGAAAGAAACGTACCGAGTCAAAATGTAATGGTGGCCGGGAAATTCCCGATCGCATTGCAAGACGATTTTCCAGACCCTGACGTGTAACGTGTCAAAATATTGGAGGAGTTCGAATCGCGGAAAGAAACGTACCGAGTCAAAATGCAATGGTGGCCGGGAAATTCCGAAAAAGGGGAAGGACAATAAAAGGAGCACGCCAAAGGGCGCTAAGTCAAAAGTGACGTGTTTCCGTTGCCACAAAATCGGACATTACGCAAAAGATTGTCACTCGTAGAAACCGCAACGGTTATTCAGGCAAAAGGGATCGCGTGACTCGTCACGAATGTCGACGGACACGAGAAAGGGGTTAACTTACACGACACCTTGTACGTACCTAATCTACGTACAAACCTCGTCTCGCTTGCCCGAATCACGGATCGGGGTTACACCGGTAACGTTCAGAAACCTGAGATCATCGACGGCGCCGGGAGAATGTAACTTGTCGCAGACCGATCGGACGGTCTGTACTACATTCGAGGCTGTTCGAGCGAAGAGTGCAACGCAACCTCCAATCGAGAAAAAGCAACCAAGGCACTTTCTATAGAAGTTTGGCACAAGCGGCTTGGACACCTGAATCTCCAGTCACAGCGAGATGCTGTCAAGAGTAGAGCTATTCAGGGACCTCATGTAATCAGCTTTAACGATGATCCCATATGCGAAATATGCATAGAAGGAAAAATGACACGGCTTCCCTTCCCTGAGAAGTCAACGAGGTTGTCAGCTGTGGGCGGCCACATCCACTCAGACGTCTGTGGGCCGTTGCGAGTTGAATCTCATGTAAACAGTCGGTATTTCGTTACATTTATTGACGATCGCTCAGGATGGAGCGCGGTTCATTTCCTGAGTCACAATAATCAAGTCATCGACAAGTTTGACAGTTTTAGGGCACGTGTGGAGACTCAGCAGGGAAAGACACGCCGACTGACAGTTCCATGCACGCCGGAACAGAACGGCGTAGCTGAGAGACGTAACAGGACTTTAATGGTGACCGCAAGGTGCCTCCTCATCGACGTGGGTCTCCCACCGTCATTTTTGGCGGAGGCCGTTCACACGGCGAATTTCATACGTAACCGCTGTCCGACAAGTCGCCTGGAGGGGAAGACACCGTATGAGAAATGGTACGGAAAACCTCCAGACGTAAGTTTTCTGCGACAATTTGGATCCAAGATGCACATTTTGGACAAGACTCCGAACAGGAGCAAGCTACAGCCTCGATCCAAGAAGGGCATACTGGTGGGTTATAGCGAGGAATCCAAGGGATACCGAGTCTGGCTTCCTGACGAGAGGAAGGTGAAGATATCTCGCGACGTGAGATTTATCGACGCGTCGTGCTCCCGAGTCACGAGAGGTCCAGTCTCCATATATTGACGACGTTCTGGGTGACATAATCCAAGTTCACAAAATTAATAGCGCTGATGCACAAGCTGCAGATATTGAACTGGATTTATACCGGCGAGAAGACTCGAACGACAGCGATTCCCATGCTCAGATTTCTGCTGCAGGACCTCCCAAGCGAGAACGAGGAGGGGCGAAAAAGGTCACGACGGCGAACACCCGATTTGGCATCGTCGTTTTGATGCGGAACTACGTCACCTCTGAAGATATGTCTGCGGAAATCTTAACTAAGGCACTCACGAAACCAAAGCACGAGAGGTGCATCAAGCTTCTTGGGTTGTCGCAGAAGAACAGTGTTCTCGAGGGGAAGTGTTAGAAAGTCGCTTGCTTACTCGAACACTGTAATGATTTGCGATGCCACCTACCGATTAGCGATCATGTTTTGTTAATACAATAATTAATATGTTAGTACGTCATGATCAGTTCGTAATTCAACTATATATACGTAAACAGTCAATAAAATGTTCTCCTTTGTTCGAGCACACGAATGTATTCTTTAACCTTTAAGTACGCGCGCACTAAACTATAACATAAGTACGCGCGCGGTGTATTCCAGGCACCCGCCCTAAAATGGCCCTAAAGGATCGCTGTTTTTGATAAATAGTATACGTATTATAGAAATAATGTATATTTAGATACATTAGGCAATAATAAACAAACAAACATATAAAATCTTATAATTGTATCAACAAAAAAATATAGTTAACGAAAAACACTTTCTTGCAAAACATTTTGACAAAGGTTCTGCAACTGAATGATTACTCACTGTTAATGTGGCTATCACCACCAATAATACACTCTTTACAAGTTAATACTGAATACTCTGTATATATCGGATTGTTACACGTACGACATGACATGGTTGTCATCCTATTTTTTTGTCTTCCACTCTTCTTCCCGACTTTTGTATTTACCTAGAAACTGTTTGATATCACAAGGTAAGGACTTTAATTCCGCTCTTTCCGACAGTTATTGTTTCTCAATAATTTCATTATTTGCTGTATCTGATTCCCCGCCCATTTCTTCAGATTCATGATCTATAATGGATACCACCATAGCATGAAGTTCATCTTTAGTACGGCGTTCTGGGATTCTGACTTGTACTATACGATGTCTACAAAAACGATTTTTTAAAATTTAAAATTATCTACGGCTACTTTTATGAACATAAAAATCCAAAATAACATGTTTTATGTAAAGAAACCTTCGTTAAAATGTTCAAATAATACTTACATTACTACGCGCGCGGTGTATTCTAGGCACCACTCGAAACCGCTGTTAAGTATATTTTAAACTACGGAGTAACCTTTGCGACAATACGAAAAGTACAGACATAGGGTGTAACTAAAGCATCTACAATAGGTTAGAACGATGCCACAAGTGCGCACAATTTCTTTGCTAAAAATGGGGGCTGGTTTAGTCATACTGGTGCCTCGAATACACCAGCGCGAGCACTTAAAGGTTAACGTGGATTCTTGTCAATACACTTAAAACTAAAATACGAAGTGAGTGATAAATGGGAATATGAAGACAAAGATGATATATGAAATATTTATATACGTAATTTTATACATAAAATAATATAAAAGTGTATTTGTATTATTTCTCAATTAAGCTTTCTTATGTGTATATCAATTTTAAATATTTTACATGCTTGCATATTACACACAATTCCAGGTTATGTAATTTACATGGTCTTTTACATGTAAAAAATTATGTAAAATACACATGTAAATTACATGCACAATCCTGATATAGGTAAAAGTATGACTTTGTACAAAATTATCTTGTTTTCTAGAAATTATAACGACGGCACTGTGGCCGTTAACAGGACCTTGCGTGTTTGAGGTTGTCGGCTTCTCAGTCAAGAAAGTCTTGGTTCAAAATTAATAGGGCGACAAGCAGCCTGCACTGTACTCTTCAACCCTAGACTCTCGTAGTGCCAGGTCACGAAACGGGAATTCAAAACGCTTGCCGAACAATCCTACAAAAGTGAGCGGAGAGCGACGTAGTAGATCAGAGGAAAACGTTAAATAAAATTCGGCGAATAATTTCACTAATTGGTATATTGAATTGGCATAAAATTAATTATATGCAGCAATAATTGGCACAAAATTACAGAATAATAAAATATTATGATTTGTGACATGCGGTGCTAGGCGTGAAGTTGGAGTCCCGTATCGAAAATTACGAATCTCTCTCTCTCTCTCTCTCTCTCTATATATATATATATATATATATATATATATATATATATATATATATATATATATATATATATATATATATATATATATATATATATATAGCAATAATTAACACAAAATTATGAAATAATAAAATATTATATTTTGTGACATGCGTGACTAGGGGTAAAGTTGGAGTCCCGTATAAAAATTTCGAATATCTTGGAAAGGGCATTGGCACAAAATTCAATTTCTATTGCAATAATTAGCAATAATAATCTCTGGTGATTCGTTGTCTCGATTATATAACAATTTCTTTATCTTAATTACTTTCTTAATCCGGATGCCTTTCTACCTCGCGGTGTTAGACTTTATTACTGTGGTGTTTTCTTCCCTACGTCTCTCCATGCTTTTCTATCTTCCATTAGAGTTTTGCTTCCATGTAGCTCTGTTCTTCGCCGACTCATTGCTGTTCGTACTTCTGTGTCCCATGTCTAAATTGGTCTGCCTCTTCGTCTTTTCTGCGTTGGTACAGCTTTGTAAAAACATTTTGCTATCCTCTCCTCTCCCATTCTATGTATGTTGCCTCTCCATCTTAATTGCCCTTCTTCTATTGTCTTTAATTGGCTTTGTTTTCAAATTCGCCCTGTACACTTCATTTCGAATTTTGTCCAGTTTTGTCTTCCCTTTTATTTTTCCAATGAATATCATTTCGATATTTCTTATCTGGCTCTGATGTCTTTCCAGTGTCGTTCACGATTCGCATACGTAAGTTAATATTGGCACCGCTACTTTTTTAAAAACCTCGACTTCTTTCGGTTTCTTTCG
This sequence comes from Poecilus cupreus, assembly GCA_963942605.1. Taxonomy (NCBI): domain Eukaryota; kingdom Metazoa; phylum Arthropoda; class Insecta; order Coleoptera; family Carabidae; genus Poecilus; species Poecilus cupreus. Next base: position 8,943,705 of record OZ012728.1, read on the forward strand.
GTACTTCTTTCTTGCTTAAGAACTTTTTCTTTAAAGCGTTGAAAAGTCTACCTCCCTTGTTTGTTCTTTCTATTATTTGTTGGTTCAATTTTCCACTTTCTTCTATCGTTACTCCTAGGTATTTATATGTCTTCAATTATTCTAATTGTATTCCATCTATCTTTATTCCGTTTATATCTCCGTCTCCATTTATGATCATTATTTTTGTTTTGTCTTCATTTATTTTCATGTTTCATTTGTTTAGTTCTTCATATATTATGTTGGTATTATGTTGTAGATCCTTTTCGTTTTCGGCTATTAAAATCATGTCATCTGCATAACATAATTCAGTTATTTTGACCACCTTCATCTTTCGGTATCCTACCTTATATGATTTTAACTTGTTCTTAAATCTCTTCTTTATTTTATCCAGGTATATTTCTTTATCACTGGCTGATAAACTTATCAGAAAAGGAATTTGTATCATTATTACTCAATTGGAGTTGTATGACATCATCCTAAAATAGGAGAGCACTTTTGTAAAATTCAAATATTTCACATTTATAACCTATGTTTATAACCTGTACTCTTGTATTTATGTCAACATAATACTATTTAAATTGGTATAAATTCAATATTCTATAAAATTATATGAATTATTTACCAAAAAAAAGTAATTTTACAAAATAATTTAATAAATTTTGATATATAAGAATGACATAATAGTAGAAAAAATATATATCCCATCGAAATATGCTAGATTATTTAAATTTATTAGTGAATTTTAGTTCTTTTTGAAAAGATTGAGTTTTTAAAAATTGAATTTACAACGGACCTTAAGTCTTTATTGTACTTGTACAATGGTTGAATGACAAAAGATGCTTTACATTATGTTACAGCAGTATATATAAATGTTTCTTATCTAAGTATCTTATTTCTACTGAATAGGCAGGTTACTCTCTGTAACTCCTCCGGTACAAGATGAGAACTATGGGGTTTTGGCCACAGAGTTCGGTTGAAATGGGATATTGGTTGATGTGGCTGATGCGCTTGCTTTGGTATGTCTCTGATGTGGACTCTTGGTTGACTTTCTTCGCTTAACATAATAACATACAATGCATATAATACATAAAGTTATAAAGCAATACAAAATAATGGTGAAGACACCAATTTTATCATAATATACAGAGGTGTTATTTATTTCATTTAAATTTTCTTTTTGTTTATTTATCAATGAAATAATATGTTTAGTATCATCTGGATTTATAGAGTCTATTTTAAATGTTTTAAAGTTTAAAATATTTTTATCACTGAAGTCTTCTGGAAGGGGTAAACTGGGTAAAATTATGTTATTGAATTTTGATTTAAATGTTTGATATGTTTTAAGCACAGTATTTTTCACTTTCACTTCACACTCGATGTTGAGTTCGATTACATAGCTACCATTTAAAGGGATGTTGTCGGTGTTTCTTCCACATTTCTGGGTGGCGATGATGTTGCTCTGGTTGATGACGATCCACTGGTTTCCTTCTATTTTCTGAATTTTTGTCTCTAGAATGTTGGTGACTACTTGCTCACAATTTGTAGAATTTACTTCACATTTTAGTAACTGGATTTCACAAGGAGGATTAACAGTTATTCTTGATGTATGTACTTCATGACAGAGGAATTCTTCAGGGGTAATTTCTTGACATTTGGCATCGAAAAATGCGTAAGTTTGCTCATTGGTAACAAGGAATTTAGATTGAGGTATGATTGTTTTAAATGTATTTTTTTAAATGTATCCTCTTGGCATATTTCACAGAGCTGGTATCACAAAATAAAAAATATTTGTGGGCAATTTATTCAATTATGATTTGCAAAAACAGATATTTCGTAATATCCAAAACTACTTGAAAAGAAAAACTTCCAATTATAACCTAAAAATATGACAATTTAATAATTCCTGCATAGACTACATGAGCGATTCAAATGTTACCTACCTTTCTCGATATTCTCTATTACAATTAATTTAATATAATTAAAATAAAATAAATCACCAATTCTCATCAATCCAATCAGTCAGTTTTATCTTTTAACATTTTATTAATTATGTGACAATTACCAACACAGAACAAATGTACTATAGAAGAAGCGACACGGACAGGTTATTTGCAACTTAGCACATTGATACTGGCGCCATCTATACACGACACCTTAAACTATTATTGTAGAGAAGCGAAAAGCGGGCTTATACAAAACAAATCTATATTTTTAAATATTAAAATGTATACAAAAATAAAAATTATTGAATTATATAAACATATGTATATATTTTATTGTATTAACAAATACGTTACATATTACATTATTTATTGAAATAACTTATGTTATAACTTATTTATATATTAAAATGAATCATTTATTTTGAATTATCTCTCTCTGAATGGAAATTCATATTTACATTCTATTCCCAAAAATACTGAACATGAAAAATTGTTTACAACTAATTATCGTCATGAACTAATAAAAATAATCTAATTTAAAAATTTCCAAATTAGTGCAAAATGTATCATTTGATTAATATAAACATAAGGAGATAAATAATTACAGAACAAAAATTTTTGTTGTAATTTTTAGACAGAGTTGACAGTTAACGAAAATTTGAAGAGTAGGAGAAAGAGAATTAAATTTATGAAGATTTCCTGATATTTATAACTGCTTGTTTTTATTGATTCGTCCAGCCTTCATCACTCTTAACAGAAGTTCTTTTCTCTTAATTTGTTGATACATTTGTTGTTCTCTGCTGGTCAACTTAGTCTTCTGAGAAACTCCCAATTTTCTCAGCGTAATATTTTCATTAGCTATAATATAAATATGTAACATATAAAATATAACTTAAACTGTTTTTATAGCTAGTCTACAAAAAATAATAACACATGCCTTGAAATGGAACAATATCTGGGGTATCCAGTCGTTGAATTTTATTTAAAATTCCGTAAGCCACAAACAAACGACGTTTTTTGAGTAGGTTCTAAAAGTAGTCTTTAAAATGTCTTCGCTGCATTTGCCCGGAGAGATTAGTGAAGCACTTAAAACAACTATTTTCAATAACATCATCTTCTATTATTGATGAAAATTTTGATGGCTCCACAATCCGGAATAGTATTCGTGTTTAATTTTTGGCTCCCCTTGAAGCTGTACATTTCAGGAGAAAAATGTTTCCCACAGACACGAAAGTAATTAAAGTAGGAGATTGGTTTTTTAGATCTTGATGATTGATAACTGTTTACTATTTTTCTCGTTTAGAAATATTTTTGGGAACATAATGTAAGAACGTTTTGTCATTTTAACAGCCACAAACGGTGCAACGGTACTATAAAAAATATGAAATAAATGTTTATGTTCTATGTATTACATCTTATATTTATCTTAGTACTGTATCTACTATTATTATTACTTAACATTATAACGAATGATTCAAATATTTTCGCAAGCAGCACAAAATTTAAACTTGAGATGCGCTGTCACAGAACAAATATACGCAAGTGACAATAAGAAACAAATGCGTATGTCATTTGATGAAAGTGAATTAAATAGCCACCTTAATATCTATGTAGTTAATAGTTTTACGGGGGCGCGTATAGATGGCAAGAGTGTCATTTAATAAATATATATATACAGGGTGTTTCAGGACTAGTGTATATATATATATATATATATATTCGTATGAAAAGGTATAGTACAATATAAATTCAAAAATTACAAAAATAACAATAATATAAGTATAATAATATATAAAAGCATGACAGTTATAAAATTCTCATTTTCTGTAACCATGACAAAGCATCTGGAGTAATATTGTGTAAATCTATAAAACCATGTTCAAATTTATTAATTGGACAATCCTCCACAATATGCGTCATTGTTTCTATTTCGGCACCGCCTTCACAAGTCGGACTGTCACGTATATTCCACAGATAAAGTCTATCGTTACTTCTACCATGGTCCGTACGAATTCGATTAAGTTTACACCAAATTTTCATAGGTAGATCAAACCCCGGAACTGCTTTCGTCGGATTTTCCACTAAGTTCTTATTAAAAATGTGAACATTCTGCCAAGCTTCTTTCCAACAATCATTAATGGAAAAGGTTGGTAAATGTAATCTAGTTTCCATATAGGTTTACGCGATTTTAATCTATCCGGTGGTAAGTTTTCTAGATCATGTGTTATCGTAAACATATCTGGAAAGAACTTATATTTTTCCCATATGCGTTTAGTTGGGTACTTTCTCCTAATATCGTATGGGGCGATATTTGCCAGGACATGAAGCCAAGGAATTGGTGTGGACTTTATAGCACCAGTAATTATACGCAACGTCGTGTTTAATTGTGAGTCAATTTTGCTGACATGGACGTTATTTATTCAAACAGGGCAACAGTATTCTGCAGAAGAATAAACTAATGAAAGGCCAGCTACGCGTAAGGTGTTAACATTGGCACCCCAAGTAGAACCAGCAAGTTTGAATAAAATATTATTGCTCGTTTTCAGTTTCTGCCTCAATTTTTCAATGTGTGCTTTATACGTTAGAGAACAATCTAAAGTTACACCCAGATAAGTAGGACAAAAATTATGTTTTATTAAAGTTTCGTTAAAATATATTTTAAGTTCTCTATTTTTTTGACTATTGTTCAGATGAAAACAGCAAGCTTCTGTCTTTTTAGGATTAGGACAGAGTCGCCATTTTTTAAAATACTTGCTCATATTTTCCAAATCATTTGATAAAACCCGTTCAATATCATCAAAATATTTATGTTGATAAGCAAGAGCTAGATCATCTGCATAGATAAATTTTCGAGACTGTGAGGTTGGCAAGTCGCTCATATATATATATATATATATATATATATATATATATATATATATATATATATATATATATATATATATATATATTAAATAATAATGGAGACAAAACGGATCCTTGAGGTAAGCCATTGTTTAAATTTCTCAAATCGCTCATATATATATATATATATATATATATATATATATATATATATATATATATATTAAATAATAATGGAGACAAAACGGATCCTTGAGGTAAGCCATTGTTTAAATTTCTAAATTTGCTACTATTATCTCCAATGAAAACTCTGAATTTTCTGTACGATAGCATATTTTCTAAAAGTTTAACCATTTTACCACAAGGTAATATGTTATAAAGTTTGTGTATTAAACCATCCATCCAAACAGTGTCATAAGCAGCAGTTAAGTCAACAAAAACAACTCCAGTCTTTAAATGACGTTCGTAACCAGCCTCAATATAAGAAGTGAGGGCTAATACTTGATCACAGCAACTTCTACCTGGTCTAAAGCCTGCTTGTTCGACGGGGAGTTTTTCTTCAATTACTGGTGAAATTCTTTGATAAATAAGTCGTTCCAGAGTTTTGTAACAAACACTGAGCAGTGAAATTGGTCTATAACTTGCAGCTTCATCAGCAGATTTTCCCGGTTTAAGAATGGCAATAACTTTTGATTTTTTAAATTCTTGAGGTACTTTGCCTAGGAGAAGTATATTATTAAAAAATGATAAAAGCCAATTTAAACCTATACTTCTCAGGTGTTTTAGAAATTCAGGAAAGATACCATCAAAACCAGCAGCTTTACGATTTTTCATTGATTTAATAACAAATTTCAATTCTTCAATGGTGAAAGGTGCAACTAAAGATTCATATGTTGGAGCTGATTTTCTTTGTTTTTGAAGGACACGTTTCATACTTTTAATTTCACTTTTGCTCAATTTAACCAAATTTGAAACATTTACCAAACGTGAAGCAATAACATTCGGGCTTATTCTAGGCTTTGGTTTTGATGGTTGATTAGCAGCGCCCAATTTTCGAAGTAAACTCCAACTACTACGACTTGAATGAGTGAAGTTCATACTTTCCATGAGTTCATTCCATTTTTCCTTTCTCGAACTGTTAATAGAATTTAGTAATTTATCTGCTGAGTTGGCGTTTTGGTTTTTCTGAAATTCTTTATAATGTTTTTCCGTTTCACTGTTCCAGCATGGAATATATTCTGTACGAAAACCACGGGGAATTGTTCTTTTAGCTGCACCTTTGATAACACCAACGAATCTATTGTAATTATTTAATGTTGGCGGAATCCATCGAAGATTACTTTCTACTTGCAATGTGAATTTTTCCCAGTCAGCTTTTAGAAAATTCCAACGTGCTTTTGGGATAGTGTTAATCAATGGAATCTGAATACCAATATCAACTAGAACTGGTCTATGTTGACTATGAGGAAATGTATTTAAAACAGAACGTGAAGTATGTAAAGGATCGTTGTTTCCATCTAAAATAACAAAGCATAAATCAGGATTATAATCTCTCCTCCAGCGAGCAGAATGAAAACTTTTCTTGTCCTTGGCGTCATAAACGAGGAATAAATTGTTTGCTTCCATCCAAGTATGTAAAAGCTCACCATTTCGGTCATTTTCTGCATATCCCCATAAATTGTGGTGACAGTTGAAATCACCAATGAATACTGTTGGATGTGAATATTGTAATACAAGGTCTTCTGGCCATTGAACATTAGGTGGTTTGTAGATATTAACAATATGTAAGTCAGCAATTTTCGTAACAATAACATGTACGTCATTCACTACCATTTTTTCTACCGCTTCGTAGTTTAATAAATTTTGCTTGATATAAGTTGCCATGCCATAAATTGGACTACAAAGGAAATCAATAAGAATGTACCCAGAAATATCTCCTCTCGAAAAAAGTTGTTCTTCTGTTGCAGCATGGGTTTCCTGGAGAAGTATAACATCAAACTCCATACATTTGGCGATTCTGGAGAGATATTGGCTTGTATCCTTAGATATTCCTTCAATATTTAATTGACAGATTTTGATTACAGAACCAATATTTCTAAATTTAGATGTTTCATAATTTTTGACATTTAAACTGTAGCTGTCATTTGACCGGGTGGATCTCGGAGATCTAGTTCGGTCTTCAAAGTGACGATTATTATGAACTACATCAAAACGTAACTCACTGTGGGCCATTCTATAAATGGCTATCGTCTACCACAAAGAAAGAGTAAGAAAAAATTATAAAAATTTAAAAATTGAAGTAGATATAAAATTGTCAAATGATGACAAAACAAAAAAATGCTTAGCAATAATCACGAAAGCAAATTGCATGGTAAATCCCGACTCCGAAGGAGGAGTGGTTTTACCTAATGTCAGTTTACTTGAGTAGTTTTGCTAAAAAACAAATAAAATGAGTGCTAAGAATTACAAATTTATCTGAGAAAATCAGAGAGGTCGCGTAGTATTTGATAAGATAGATTCCAAAGACAAAGTAAAATGTAACATGAAATATTAATTAGCTGTCACAATGACAGTGATTGACAGTAACAATTATGTATTTCCTTGGTAGCTGGAGTGTTATCGGTGTTCCCCGGGCAACAGGTTTTATCGAGGGTAATATCACAAAACCTTCTGAATTATCGATATATGTTTATTTTTGCACGAATTTTTTTTGCTTAGCAACAATCACAAAAGCAAACTGCATGGTAAATCTCGACTCCGAAGGAGGAGGGGTTTTCTAATGTCAGTTTGGTGAGTGGTTTTGCTTAAAAGCAAAGAAAATGAGTGCTTAAAAATAAAAATTTATCAGAGAAAATCAGAGAGGTCGCGTGGTATTTGATGAGATAAATTCCAAAGACAAAGTAAAATGTAATTTGAAATATTAATTAACTGTCACACTGACAGTGATTGATAGTAACATTTGTTTGTTTCCTTGGTAGCGGGAATTTTATCGGTGTAACCCGGACAACGGGGTTTTACCGCGGTAAAACTCCCGTTACCGGGCAACGGGGTTTTATCAGTATAAAACTGTTCCTATTGGTTGAATTTTCAAGTGTTTTGAATTATGATTGGTTAAAAACTAGTCGTGGGAATTTATCAGTATAAAACTGTTCCTATTTGTTGAATTTTCAAGTGTTTTGCATTATGATTGTTTAAAAACTAGTCGTGGGAATTTATCAGTATTATAATACTTTTCGCATAGGTTGAATTTTCAACTGTATTACATTATGATTGATTAAAAATTTGTCATGGGAATTTATCGCGGTAACGAGATTTTATCACTATAATACTGCTCTCATTGGTTGAATTTTTAAGTGTTTTACATCATAATTGGTTAAAACTGGTAGGAATTTATCGCTATGATTGACATGTAACTAAGGAGATTCTCAATGTTGATTAGCTGAAAATATCATGTGACATATGAAATATTTTCAATCAAATAAAATAGCATAACCAAACTTTACCTGATAAATTTTTCTTAAAATGCCGTTTTCATACAATGAATTTCTTATAAAAAGTTGCTACTGTGAGATAAAACGTCGTTTATCACAAATGAGTGAAATGTTATTATACAAAATATTTAACACACGAGCGCGCAAGCACTTGTAATATAATATACTATTGTAGTTTCAAGTTTCCTACTGCGTCATGAAAATGGAGACCCATTCATTACTGGCCCATCCAAGGATTTGGTGTTTGTGGGCCAGACTCTGGAGTTGTCTTGCGCCGCGTATGTGCTCCACAACGTCCCCGATGATGCACTACGCTGGACATCTCCGAGTAACGCCAGTGTAAATGTAAGTTTCCATTCAGAATATTACTATTGCAAATAAACCAAATGAACCTCATTTAATTATACTGTAACATTTCTTACGAGACACGGTTCCGTGAAGTTATAAAATAGCAGTTCTTTCATTAAAACTGACTAAGCTATTTATACCGTGTGTCTCAAGTAAATGTTGGCATAGGCAGTTAACATGTAAAATCAGTTTTTTTAAAATAAAAAGTGTCCGGCAAAAAATTATGCACCCAAATTTTATATCACAATACTGCCAATATTCCTACATCTTATTTAAAGGTTGGTGTTAAAATAATTCATTGTTCACACAAAAGAAAAAAACAGAATACACAACACACAAAGGCTAGACAAAAAAAATACAGTCATAGGTTTAAAAGTTAATACAGTTATAAACAATGATTTGTACAACACAGTCACTTGTAAAGGTTTTTCACTTCAGTGTGCGAACTCACTACTCGAGTGTTAGCGCCGCGGAGATAGCGAACCAAACTTCCAAAGCCTCAAACGACTCCAGGTGCCTAGGTGCTGTTTGAAGGTTGAGATGGTTGAATTTTGCTGTATCTGGGGTGGCGCAGCCCTTTTTATCCCGCTTGAGAAAGACGGGGGTGCACGTTATAGGGTAGGGGTGGCATCTGACCGTAGTCCAGCGACACTAGCGTATACGGAAAGGGTAGTGCGGGGCGCGTTGGAACTATGTTACAATACAGATTTATTTATTTTGATACCGCAATTTAATGAAATTAATCATAATAATTCGTACTTTTCCGGATACTGTTTTTATTGCTACTGACGTATAGTGCTTGCAATTTGTTTTAAATATTTTAATCTGTCACTGTCATCATGAATCCATTAAATGTCGAGAACCGTGTAAATATTATTAGAATGTATTAATGGGGTGCAATGTAAGACAAATATCTGAATACATCATAGGAATGAACGCTGAATGGTTTCCATCGCCAGAAATTAACAGTTACAGATTAAAATATTTAAAACAAATTGCAAGCATTATACGTCAGTAGCAATAAAAAGAGTAGGCGGAAAATTAGGAATAATTATTATTAATTTCATTAAATTACGGTATCAAAATAAATAAATCTGTATTAAATAAGATATAGGGATATTGGCAGTATTGTGATATAAAATTTGGATGCATAATTTTTTGCCGGACACTTTTTATTTACAAAAAACTGATTTTACATGTTAACTGCCTATGCCAACATTTACGCAGGACACGGTATATGTATGTAAATAATAATATTTATTGCTACATAAAAATTTTAATTACAATTATTTTTGGTTAGCTCTATTTAATTTCAATTGCCTGACCGACTATCGGCGTTCTACCCGCTTATACAAGAGGTAACATAATTAGGTACATTAAATTTAACCAGTGATAGAACTCGTCGTGAGGAACAATATTTCTTAATAAATTTTTCTTCTTCAGTAGCAGTATCCATGGCAATAGTTGATATTGACAAATATCACTTGTCAACTTATTCAAATAAATTTTGATAATTTACGACTGAAATGGCGGTTGGCGTCAGCATTATACCTACTATAATCTTCTACGAATTCATCCACTACACTGCATCTTGTTGTAGGATAAATAAGAATTTCCTTAACCTGTTTTCTTCCCACCTTCACAGTACCTACCTATCCAGCATAGTTAATGTTGGAATAATATTAGACTTTAGTGTCTTTCCGTTACATGATTCTTGATTCATCTACAAACAAAAATAACATTAAATAAATAATCTTGTTCATGTATCACATACACAACAAACCAGGTAAAAGCGAAAATAATTCTCAATTTTCATATGTTCAGTAATATATTATCTAGTTCGAATTTGCTTTATACATGCTGCTCTTTTATCTTCCAATTCTAATTCTCTATATTTATTTATTATTTGCACTTTACTTGCATCCTTTTGTGATAAAAAAAAACACTATTACGAGAATGGCAGCTACATACATAGCAATATCTCTGTTGTGTATTTTTCTTTTTTGATTGTGAAACTCATTATACCACAAATGAAATTTAATATGATAGGGACAAACAAAAACAAAAAAAATACGTGTGGTACTCGGGGACTGCCACGGTAAAGCTATTGCATAGCGTTTTTTTATCAACTTATGCAATTATAATTATTTATTTATTTTATTTATGCAGTATTTTTTTTTCTTTGTTTTTTTCTTTGATATTAATTCAAGTTACACTTTTTGAGCGTGGTGACCGATAAGAAAACAAATTATTTTTCTTTTATTGAATAAATGAGAAGTTAATTCACTGTTGTACATAGATGATAGATACCTATACACCTATATACTTTCTCACAAACAGCTGCTTACGTATTTGTCCGATTTCGGAGCAGCTCGTCTCGATCCGTGCGAGCTTCGTACGAGTGGGGGGTGTCAGGTTTTTTTCGTTACGGAATTTCTTGATTCGGTCGCCGCGCTCAAAGCCCGCGATAAAAGCTATGCAAAATTTAATGTACCTATTTATGTTACAACCTATATATCTGCTTGTCTAGTTCTGTAGAAGCTTCGACACTTGTTCGACACAACATCGCTAGGCCACTTGCGGTGTTGTGACAGCTCTGCATTTATTAAAATATCATGATATGTATTTATTGTTATATTATTACTTTCATTATAGCAAATGCTTTCAGCTATATTGGAATAGACTTCTCTGTGTTTTCATGCAATTTTTCTTTATTTATTTATTTCCACCTTTTATTAAACACTAATAACTACATTTATTTTCACATGTATTATTTATATCTACTTGTCTTCACATGACCACACGCTGAAGGTTTACCACAGATTCACTTTTTATCACAGACTCACGGTTTATTAAATACTCATAGTTTATCATACACATTATAGAATATATACCCTTGTATTGCGGGTACTCGAATGTTATACTCTTCTATCTATCTACAATTCCAAATTGTACACCGCTACACCGGGCGCGGGCATTGCTTTAGCCGTACGAGTACTTCGTTTATTGCTGATGCTGGGGCCGAACTGATAACTTTGAAACGTCTTGGCGAATGGTGATCTTCATTTTTAGCAGAGAGCTATTTAGAAGAAGTAAAGAAAAGTGCCGGAATTAATTCTTGGACAAAAATGAAGATTGTTCCTCTGCACCTACACCTACAACAGCTACATTCTACAAACGATGCTCTCTATACAAATGCATCGATTTCATATGAAATTATAGAAGTATTAGCGACTTCTTTGTTTTCTGGCGAAAACGTTAAATACGCAAATACAGGTGGTTCGGAAAAGTACTGATAAGTTTCGGATAGAACGATTCTTTGGATAATTCTGAGTCGATAATCCTAATGCAAAAAATTTTTATCGACCTTCGTACTTAATAGTTATTTGTGTATCAAGTGCGGATAGAGCATTGTTTGTTGCACGCGGCGAGAAATTGTTGATAGAGGCCAAACTGATAATTTACGTCTAAGTGCCATTCTAAAACATCAGTATCGAAAAAAGTAGTCTGGATTCCAAATCTCTCAAAGAATGTCTTTGATTGCGGCGTTATAAAAAAATCTATGTTTTTACTTAAAATGAAATTAAAATCTCCTCGCACAATACGAAATCTTCATAATGTTTTCAAATTCGTCGACAGAACTTTTTAAGTTTACAACCTTTTGTAAGTTTATAACCATTTGCCTTTTTATTTCCGGTGAAATAGTTTGATCAAAGAATGCTAAAGCAGCTGTTTCAGGGGCGAGATATCACATATGATTCGAAAATTTTCCGAGCGCTAGTTCGGATACTTTAGGGTTAACTACACGATATGAGTGTAATTCTGTGATAAAATCTAAGTCGTTATTAGGAGCAGTTGCCGCAAACGAAGCAGTATACCAAGGTTTATTATAAATGCTTACAAGGAATATGCAAACTTGGGTAATTCCTTCTTTTTCCTCCAAATTTAAATCAATCTGCTCTTGAAATAAAAACATTTTTAAACAATATATGGCTCTAGACATATACCAAGCGTGAGAAACGCCTCCCGATTTATAAAACACTACATTCTTTTTTGGCATCTTACCGACGAAAATTTTATATAGTACGAGAAGTTCTCGATAATCGTCTCGGGGTTGTGTTTCTGTTTTTAATATCCTCTCTATAAAACAGTTAATATCATCTATTCTGTCGTTTATTATTGCCGGGACTGAATCATATTCCAATCCAGATTTATTATTCGTTATGTCGATATCCTGCCATTGGGATCGAAATTTCGGGACCAGTTGAAACTGATATGAGTTTATCACACACACCAGAGAGGACTATTTCAAAAATATAATGTCGGCATGGCAAATAAAGAAGATCTCGTCCCAATATCTGTTCCAATAATACTGCTGCCCCGTTTCTGCAACCTAAGTTGGAACTAATGGTATCACAACACAAGGTCTTTATCACATCTGAAAGGCCCCACTCCTGAAGAACCTAAAAAATATAAAAAAAATTACATAAAAATGTATTGAATTAAACAATTTTAGAAACATAATTCAGAAATCAATTTTTGAATTTACTGAAGCACATTTTACATTAGACCCTTATTTTGCTATTATTCAAATAATCAATAAAATAAATGAAATCTTTGATTGTAAGACTCGTCGTGAATATTATATTTAACATTAATGATTCATATTTTAAACAAATATAATTGTAACTTCAAAGAATAAAAAAATGTATTGCCAATTTTATTTTTTGAGCATATAGACCACGAATCCAGAAAAAAGTTATCACAAAGTTAACTCCTTTGATGTTCGGAAAAAATGCGTTAAATTAAATAAATGTTTCGTGATACCTCATTTATAGCTTCAGCTTGTGCCAATCCAGTACTTTCGTCCAGCGCAGGAACAGAAAGAATTTTTTCAGTATCTCCTGCTGTTTCTATTATTGCCAACCGATCAACAGAACCGGTTGTAGTGAGATTTTCCAACATTTTGCCATCCCGATGTATGACTGCAGTTTGTAGTTCAGATGGCGTAAATAATTCCTTGATTCTCACAGCTAATTTTTCTCGCAATTTAAACCGGCCATCTCGAATTGCGGTTTTAGACATTGCTATTGAATTGATATCAACACCGCATTTTTCAGCTACAGCGCTTATTATTCGCATGGCATTCCGATCAGAAATCGCACACTTATCTAAAGTGGCTACCAACTTCTCATCAAGAATATGAATTGTGCCGCGAGGTTTCTTTGGTGCAGAAGCTTCTGCAACTTCTTGCGAGTAACTGCTTCCTGGAGTTTCTGTTTGGCTGTCATTGATATTTTTCAATTGAACGAGATCACCTGAATTAATTATATGTTATGTGTTAGCTTGCATAAACTTTTTGGTCATGAACAGGGTTTACAAATATCAGGATGTAAAAAAAGTAAAAAAAAAAAAAAATAAAAAAAAATTTGCCACCTACCTTTGGTGTACAAAACGGAATGCCCAGTGCAACAGTCGGAGAGGGTACGTGAATACGTACAATCGTGGTTCGTATACGAATAAATGAATCGGATATAATAATTAGGGCGCCACGTAATTTTAGATAAAATAAATATTACGAAAAATAACGCTAGCTCAAAAAGGATGGGAAGCCAAGGATCTAGGGATAATTAAATTGGTGAGAGTTGGGTGCTTTGCAACATAAAAACCAGAATTAAGTTTAACTAACCAGAGTAATATTACGTAAAATTTTTAATTTCAAAAAAACTCTACACTCTATTATTCTACTAGAAACGAAACAGCCAGAATTATTGTTACAATAATCGTGATATTTATCAAAGACAATTGTTAAAATTTTAATAAACAATACCGTGAAAAATCAATAATAATAATAAATATATATCTTAACATTTTCCTAGTAGGAGATCTCCCAAAATATGAACTAAAAATAACTATGATTTTATACGGAATCAAAAAATATAACTTTCAGACAAAAATAATAACAAATAGAGAGTAACGGTCAATACTTGTGTAGAACGGCCAAATTATTGTCCGCGCTGGTACCAATCATAGGCGGCGTAACGAAAATTTTATAGAAAGATACAGTCAATATTGTCTTAAGATATAGCTTTAAATCGATACTAGGTGCAATAATTAACCCTCCAAAGAGTAAGCTAGATTCGCACCATAGTACTAACAAGGGTTGCGCAGCACTGTATCTAGTTATCACTGTGTAATTAAAACAGTACTTAGCTGTGCGATGTTGGAGTATCCCCGGCGTGTCGTGGATGTGCTGAGTAGGCGAAAGAAGAGCCCCAGTAGACAGGAAGATCCCCCAAGAGTTGTTGGGGTGGTGCCTTGGCTCCAGTGATGGCGACAACGAGCACCAAAAATCGGGCGATGGACGAAGACAACGGTGAAAATCCGCCGAAGTGGCGATAAGTACGAAACTCCGTAATAGTTTGACTATGGGCGATAATTAGGGTCGTACAAAACTAAACTAAAGCGCCCTTTGCTGAGTAAACTCACTCTCGCACACACTGTTCAATTTGCTTGAAACCCACTTGCCGAGTGACGAAGAAAACCAAGTTTTGCGCTCGCAAGATTAAACATATTTTAATTAAACTAATAACAGGGCAACAGTTCTGACTGCTCGCGCTGTCTAGCGACAAACAATAATAATAAACTCTAAAACAGTAAACGATCTCTAAATAACCGACAAAAAAGATGTTGCAAAGGTAGTAGGAACGGGTTAAGGTTAATGGGAAAAGTAAACCGTTACAAATTGATTTGCTTGATTTAAATCAAAGAAGTCATTTTTTAAATCAGTAATAGAGAAAACTCAGTTTTAACAATTATGTATATAAATATTATTAATGCAATTAATAATCGTTATATTTGTTAATTTTTGTTAATCACTCTTTGAAAAAAATCGTTGAAATAAAAGTTTTGATTTTAATCTCCGATTTGTATAAAACAATCATTTAATTGTAGTAATGATTTAAACCATGCCAACTCTGGTCATAAATAATGCATTATGACTCTTTATAAGAATAACGTTTAAAGTCTTGCATTTTTTGGATTTGTATATCAAAAAACGATGATAAAAAATGTTATTACCTATTAGACCTTTTTCTTTATCTCGTTGTTTTTGTAAGCGCCTCTCGCGAATGAATTGTCTCTCTTCATTTGTGATGTCATCTTCTAATTCAGACGTAGATTCTAAATGTGAAATGAACCCATGCCGACCAGGTTTCCTTTGATTGTCAAAAAATGCCAATTTTTGAGGCGATAAATCATTCAAGAATTCGGGAGCCTTTGCAATATCGAACACAAGATCGATATTTGCCTGGAAATCGGTTTCTTTTTTCGTATTGAATGGCTTTCCTGCGTTTTTCTTTATCGACTGCCAAACGTTATGTGCTTTTCAATCTTCTCAATACATTTTTGTAAAGATTGAACTGGAATCCCAGCTTTTTCCCAAAACAGCAAAGTTTCTTTAGCCGCTAATGTCGCACTTTCATGTAACGTTAATTACGATTGTCGGAGATGAAAGAACAGTACTTTTAGATTTTGGCGTTTGTTCGGTAATTTGTTGCCAACGATTTGATAATTAACATTTCCGATCAGAAAGATATTTTCTCGAAGAAAATGCTCACTTCGCGACAAAACTCCGGCCATATTTCGAACTTTATAAAAGTGTGTACATTAGAAATCGAGTTTGTTTTGATCCGCGTGTGTGAGCGCGGTTATCGACATGCTGCTTGATCCACATTAACTAGTGAAAAACTTACAGTCATGCGCCAGTAGATGGCGGTAAGCGGTAGCCGCGGTTGTTTTAAACCGAGCAATTGAAAATTTGAATTGTAAGAAATTAATATGTAATTTTTAGAACTGCAGATAAATAATTGATTTATTAAGATACCAATGAATATAAAAAATCCCGAAAAATACAACACAAAAAAGTTTTACATACATACATACAACATACAAGAAAATGTACCAGAAAAGTTATTTTCATCACAAATCATTATGTTTAAACCATCGTTATTCCGTTAATTTTCATCAAAGTGACTTTAAATCTAGTGTCCTAGAAAGGAAATTTTATCAGCTTTTGATGTTTATATGAAAATATTTTTGAAAGCTATATAAAAAAAGTTATACAACAAAATGTCCAAAAAGGCATTTCTCGCATCTAAAACGCATGTTAATTTTCAACCTTCTGCAGCATCCTTATAACTTCATGCGACAGACCTCGGAGGAGAAGGATAATTTTTTTAATTTATTTTAAACAAGTTTACAGGGTGAGAGCATAAAAATTCCGACTTTGCCAAAATAGCGACCACCCTATTGTCTACAGATGGCATATTTGATTTAGTGCGATATGCAGATATGTTATCATACTTACGAACGCCATATATAAATCAAACACATGAGTTCTGGAAAAATTCGATGCTTATCCGTTAGTGTGAGGTTTGGAATGTAAGTACGTGCACAATAATCAAACAATTTTACATTTAAATGATGTCTGAAGTTTAAGTTTTCGTCAATTTTGTATGGTCTGTAGGTTTAAGTACTTAACCATTAAGTATAATATTTGGTAAGTTTGGTATTAAAAACAAGAAGAGACGATTTGTCGGTATTAATTTTAAGACCGTTACTTCTAACCCATAAAGCAAGTTCCTTTAATTCTTCATTAACTGAAGCGCATTGCTCGTAAATGGACCGATGATCAAGTGTCGCTATAAATTTTGTATCATCCGCATATAAGTGTACTGAACAAAATTTAAAAATATATGTCATATCAGCAATAAATATTAAAAAGAAAAAAGGCCCTAAAATTGACCCTTATGGAACACCACGTGCAAGAGGAAACAGATCCGAATTCAGACATCCTTGCTCAGTAGTCATATTTATACGTATAATATGATCTGGTTTTCAGATAACTCTCACACCATGACACTGTACTTTCAGAGAAATGATAATATTTCACGGTCGAAAGTAATAAGCTGTGATCAATCATGTAAAATGCTTTTGAGAAATCAATTTGTTGTTTTTGATTTTTCAAAATTATTCAATAAAATATCAATAATATTTAGTATACATGTACTAGTACTGTAGTCTGATCGAAAACCTAACTGATTGACTGGTAGAATTCGTTGTTCCTTAACATAATCTTTGATTTGATCGCAGCATACTCTCTCAAAAACTTTTGAAAGTGTAGGTAAGATGCTTATTGGTCTTAAATCATCAAAAGTTGTGCATTTGTTTTGCTTAACTATAGGCCTAATTGCAGCCACCTTCCAAACCTCCAAACACTTTCACATATGCATGAATTTAAAATATATCAAGAATGTGAGGTAAAAGAAATACAATCATTTTCAATGAAATTCCATCTGTGCTAATCGCATTAGATTTTAAATCCAAAATAATTTCTCTGATTTTGTCTGTTGTCACATATTTCAAATTAAATTGTTCGCTGTTAGAACCATTAAATTTATTCTCTGAGAAGAATTCTAAGGTACAAGGATTTATATTTACAATGCTCACTTTATCAGAAATATATTGGCCATAGTTTTGAGGATTGCAGAGGATCTCAGGAATGTTTTTATAACTACTAATTATTTACGCCAATTCGTTTTAAGTTTGTCCACAGATCCCTTGAATTTTTGATATGACTATTAATATAGGTTTCAAAATAAGCTTGCTTTTCTCTTCTTATAGCAATTAGTAATCAAATTACTCAGTTTATAATACTCATACTTTGCAGGAGTTTTATGTTTTTTGTATTGAGAAAGCGCCGTAATTCTTTTGGTCTGCATTATTTTAATGACGTTAGTGAACTATGGAGCAAGTGATCTATTGGATTTCACTGATTTAATTGGTGCATTTTTGTCATATAATTTTATAATATTATTGTTTAAAAAACTTACTTTATCATCAATGTTATTAATTCTGAAAATATTATACCATGGTACATTGTTGCAATCAGCATTAAACATTTATGAGTCACATTTACTGAAATCTCTGTATATAATAATATTGGTTTCCGATGAACAACAATTTACAAAAGACACAACTGTGATCAGAAATATTACATTCTATAATACCTGAAACATAATGATTCATCTGATATTATGAAAATATTTAGCAATGATTTATATACGGGGCGAGTAATTTTATTAATAAATTGATGCATACCATAAGCATTTAATAAATTATTAATGTAATTAGATTTCGTATCATTCGAGAACAAATTCATGTTGAGGTCTCCCGCATACATAAAAAAAATCACACTGAATGATAAATTCTGAAATTATGGAATCTAAAAAGATAACTCTTTATAATAATCAAAACGTAGATTATAAACTGCACCACAAATTATTCTCTTTTGGTTAATACTAAATTGAATCCATAAATGTTCTATGTTATCACATAATAAATTAAACCCACTACTATCTAATATTGTA